>QLOD02178686.1:0-11121 GCA_003260245.2 Sideroxylon spinosum
TTTTTATGAATATGTAATAACTAATAATTATATAATTCAATCCTGAGAGATAGCTCAACTAATAAGATTTTAGATTTACTTTCCAATAATCACTAGTCTAATTTATATAATAAAAGAATCATAAAATTCTTTGAACTATATTATTAAATTCAACTACCAAAATATCTCGATATCAACTTTGAGTCCATTTTTGAGAGTCGTTCATTTTGTTTTTCATTTTCTTCAAAAATTGACTCTTCCGTACAGATCATATCGATGATATATAAAATACTTTGTACAGAATTTGTTTTGGTACGTTTGGACTAGAAATTCATCTTGGGCTCAGGCAAGGCTACAAGCTTCTTACACAAGCACACGAAGTTCAAACGGATCCTATCCTAACAGACACGATAAATTAAGATAAATACGTATGGTTTTTATTGCTCTTATTATTATTATTATTTTTTCCTACATGAAGTTGTTTCCCTTGATTTAAAAATTTTAAGTCAAAATTAAGATGGAATATGCATATCATTTAATGTAGGTCTGTAATTGAACGAAGAGAATTTCATGAATACATTTTATAGGATCTACATGCATATTTATGAAACTAGTGAGTTCTACGTGTATAAAATCGAAATTACGAAGAGTGTAGATAGAATAGACTCATTTTTTTATTATTAAAACCCGTGAAAAATAATGTCAAACCAAATGAATTTCAACTATCATGATCCACTTTATATTAATGATATAGGATAATTAACTCGGAAGAGAAATTAGAAAGACAGAATTAACAAGTACTATGGTAACTACCTGAATTATAAGGATATTATTTTTTTGTCCTCTAAATCAATGTTTGCCCAACTTAGCAATATATATATATATACACGCCAGCATAGAATATTTTTTTTTCCTTGTTTGAGTAATCAACGTCAATATATTCTTGTTGGTATTCCTTTGAGTGCCTTTGCTAGCTTTCTTTTCATTAATTAATTACGATCCCTTCCCTTTGGTTGGAGCCAAAGATGTTATATATCGACTTTATTCCATGACAAGCTGTGAGCATGAAGCTTTAGGCTTTCTTTAGGAACCCAAAAATCATCTTAAAAGATTTAGTTTTTTATATATATTTAGAAAATTTAATTTTATCCTTTTTATTCGCAAAAAGTAAAAAAATTTGTTTTCTAGTTTCAAACACATTATTTCTCCTTTTTTTTATTATTTTTTTATGTATATGGTGAGAGAATTACCCATGAGTACAACCGTTTAAATAAAATTCTCAAATATGAATATTTTGGAAATTAACAAACGCTCCAATTAATCTATCAATTCTACTCGAAACTTGATCAAACCAAATTTCACAGCGCGAGCATCAATTTCTCCCCAAAAAAAAAAACAACCGTTACCTTATTTTTTGACAACTATATACTCACCAATAATTTTATATTGAAAATTAAAAATCAGACAATAATAAATGAACTCAGAAGAAACATTCCCGTTATATTGCAATTTAAAAATAGTGATTGGTAATTAAGGTAAAAATCCTTTTTTTTTTTTTTCTTTTTTTTTTTTCAAGGGAGGTGGGTTTGAAACGGATTATTCTTTTCCCACTATTTTATACTTTTGAGAAAGATGATCCTCTCCTCCACAATTAAAGTGATTCTATTCTCAATCATACACGCAAGTTGATTGATTCTATTCTGTAATTCTAGTCTAATTAAAGAGCAATCAACCACTGCTTGGTCTCTCTTTAATTTACAGAGCCATTAATTGAATTGTTCATTGCTTCTTCCTTTCCTTTCCTTCGTTCATACTTCGTTTGTTCGGAAATGGCTGTTGCGGAGATCTTTTTGAGTGCTTTCATTCAGGTGTTGTTTGAGAAGTTAGCATCGGGCGAGCTGTTGAAGTTGGCTCGCAGAGAGAAGATTCGGGATGAGCTGAGGAAATGGGGCCGGATGTTGGAACAGATAAAGGCGGTGCTCGCAGATGCAGAAGAGAAGCAAATGATGGAAACGGAGAGACAGGGAGGAATCAAATTGTGGCTGGAGGATCTGGAGGAATTGGCTTACGACCTCGACGACCTACTCGACGAATTCGCCACCGATGCTTTGCGACGGCAGTTGACCGCTCATCAGGACCGACCTACCACCAGCAAGGTACTTGAATTGGATTAGTTTCATTAGATTTAGATTCGATCCAAATTTAATAATAATGATTCGATATTCAATTTCAATCCCGATCTGATCTTTGTGTGTATATATATCAGATATGATCAGATTTGAAAAATATTTTCTTAAAAATTATTTTAAAAAAATAAAAGCATATACTTTTATTAAAAAAATATATGTATATTATATATAGTAAAAGCACGTACGCAGCCTTTAACTTCAACGCCCTCAGATTGGGGATGGGAGTACGAGCACTCGTGCTTTTCCTTACTTTTCTCAGTCGTTGGAGGCTGGTAATAAGCTTACGCAGGCACACATATATTTAGCTTGCATGCGGTGCAATGATGTGTCAAACACAAGACTACTGTCAACGAAAGTAGTATTTTTCTTATTTTCCTCGGAACAAAATATGTATATATACGTGTTGCGCTGTAGTTTTTCATTATTCTAATTAAGTTCAATTATAAATAAAAGATAAAACTTTATAATATAAAAAATTCAAAATAATAGGTTGGGAGTATTGATCCAGATTCATTGAATCTAATAGATCTAGATTCATAGAGGAATCCAACATATCTAGATCATGTTTGTCGAATCTTGTCTATTATTGGATCCGATTCGGATCGAATCTGGACCAAATCCAATCAATTAGAGCCCGTTTTGGCAATCATTTTATTTTCAATTTTTTGTTTTTCTTTACATTTTTTTTAAAAAATTGAACATGAAAACTCGTTTGGAAAATTTGTTGTTAGTTTTTAGTTTTCAAAAAAAATAAAAATTGTTTTTAAAATTTTTAAAAATTAATAAAATAGATAAAAGGTGTCTTCTTGGTTTTTATTTTTAGTTTTTACTTTTTTACAAAACCACTATCAGTCACAACTATCAACCACCACCATCCGTTAGTTGCCACGGCCTCCCACTGTTGCTACTACACCCATCCATCTCCAGTCAGTCACTGCCGAATTGGATCTGGACCAAATCCAATCAATTAGGGCCAGTTTGGCAATCATTTTATTTTTCAGGCTTTTGTTTTTGTTTTTTAAACTGAACATGAAAACTCGTTTGGCAAATTTGTTTTCAGTTTTCAAAAAAATAAAAATTATTTTCAAATTTTTAAAAAATTATTAAAATATATAAAAGGTGTTTTCTCAGGGCCCATTTGACGACATTGTAGTTTTTTCTATTATTGTTTTTCTGTTTCCGTTTTCTGTTTAGTAATTTCTATTATTGTTTATTTTTTCTGAAGTGATAACTGAAACTGTATTTGGAGATGCAGTTTTGTTTATAATTATTAATTTTTATTTTCATAAAATATTTAATTTTATTAGCTTCTAAAAATTTTGATAGAAATTAAAAAAATATATTTCATATTAATTTAATTATATAATTTATTTAAAAATTGAATAAAATATAATTACTACTACATTTAAAACAATAAATATAAAAAAATAAATTAATTATAATTTCATCATAGTATTTACTAAAATATATTTCATAATAATTCAAATAATTTAATTATGATATTTATTAAAAATATATTTAATAAAATAAATTAAATATTAGTTAAAAAACTAAATTAAAATAATTATTAAATTTAATTTAATTAATTAATCTAATTATGATATTTATTAAAAATAATTTTATTTTAATAAAATATTTGAATAAATTAATTGATTTTTATATAATAAAACAAAACTGATAAAGTAATAAAATTTATAAAAATGTTTGTAACTAAAAAAGAAAATAGAGTGAAAACACATTTTTTTTGTTTTCGTTTTTCAGTTTAAGTTTTTATTTTTTTGGAAAAGAAGAAAACATAAACAGATCTAACAAATATATTTTTGTTTCTGTTTACAAAAATTTGAAAATATAAACAGAAAAACAGAAAAGAAAAACATTACCAAACTAGGCCTCAGTTTTTCATTTTATTTTTCATATTTTTATACAACTACTACCAATCACAACCATCAACCATCACCGTCCGTTGGTTGCCACCACCTCCCATCGCCGCTACTACCCCTTATCCATCTCCAGCCACCGTCAAGTATATCATTATTTAATATGAAAATTTTAATTAATATATAAAAAGTACAAAAATATATTAAATTAATATTATATTATTTTTATAAAAAATATATTAAGTATAATTTAATTAATAATTAATTTTATCAATGATTCATTTAATATATTAAATATATTAATTAACTAATTATATTAAGTATAGTTGAATTTAATTAGTTAAATTAATATAAGATATTTTATTAAAATATTTTTGATAAATAATATAATTATATAATATTGAATGTATTTATTTTTATTGAATTAAATTATTTTTAAAACACAAAATAATTTAATTAAATTAATCAAATTAGTTAATTAAATTTAATTAATTTAAGTGAACTAAATTAATTAATTTGATTAACATGAAATTTATTTTATTAAATTATTTATGAAAATAATCAAATCAATCAGTTACATGAAATTAATTTATAATTAATTTAATTTACGTGAAATATATTTTATTAAATTATTTATAAGAAAATAATTATAGTAAATAATGTTTAATATATTTTATTTTTATTGGATTAAATTATTTTCAATAATTAATATAATTAAATTATTGAATTTAATTAATTATCAACTATAACTATCAACTGCGAACTATCGTTATCAAAATTGTTTTCAAGTTTTTGTTTATTTTGTTTCTACAATAAAATAAAAACTAAAAATAAAAAACTAAACGCAAAAATTAAAAACTAAACATAAAAATTAAAAACAAAAACTAAAAATTGATGGTTTCATCAAACGGGCCCTGCAAGCCTACTGGCTACTTTCTTTTTTTTTTTTTGGACAAATTAATATATATTTTATGGTGGGCCTATTTCCAACATAGCTTGTTAACTTTTTTATTATGTAAAATTTTAAAATTATCCTTTTTTTACTAAATGTTCTTATGTTTAATTTGAAATGATATAATTGTCATCCATAATGAAAATGTTGACAAATTTAAATGAATCCTCTTCACCTAATAGAAAAAAAGGGAAAATTATTTTTAAAAACTAAACTAGTTTTTATTTGTATTTATTTTTTTAAAAATCATATAATGATAAATTTTACTTTATTTCGTAATTTAATTAAAAAAATTAATTTCTTTCATTCATTTTGTTTACAAACTTTTATCATTTTAACTGTTATTATCATTCTTGAGTTATATATTAAGGTTCTATAGGATCATTTCAATTTTCATAATCTAGTAATATATTTTAAAAATGATATAATTAAATAAAATATAAGTGTGGTAAATGCTAAAATAATAATTTATAAAAGATTTATAAAAATGAATAAATATCAAGATGATAAAAAAAATGACAAAAGTTTGTAAATAAATTGAAATGAAATAATCTATTTTTATTTGATTGAGTTGTAAAATAAATTCAAATTTACTTTTCTATGGTAATTTTTATTTATAGTTTTAACCATTCAAAATATTAATTTTCTTAATAAAATTTATTTTGCCTTTCATAATATCATTTTTCTTACATAAAACCTACAAACATGAAAATAAGACCATTTATAAATTTAAATTTCTAATTATCTTTTTATCTCTCCTGATATTTCTCACTAATCCCAAATTTCAAATAAAATTTCTAATTTTTTTCTCACCATTCATGTATAGAAAAAAAAATAAAACTACCAAAAAATATGTAACTACAAAAGTCAATGAAATGAAAAAATTATTTATTAAGTATACAGACAAATTTATAAAAAAAACATAAACATCTTTCTTTTAAAAATTTAATTTGAACTTTTTATAATAAAAAATATTTTTTTCGAAAAATTTAAAATTAGAAACATCTATCGTAGTAAGATATTTTATATGCATAAGTGAATTTTTTCGAAAGATATAAATTTTAATTACCCGCCTGCTTATTAATATATCCAAAAAAAAATGGTAAGTTAAATTTTGTATATATTTAAAAAGTAATAATTTCTACTCTAATAAAATAATGGTATTTATGACATTATAACTTTATTTGGTATTTAGTTTTTGTATGAGAACTTTTATGATATTATAAATATGCAAAACATATGTCAAAAAAAAGATGGACAATTGTATAATTTTAATTAGTGAAAAAGTAAAATAGAGTACAAAAAACTATTTGTAAAGTAAAACTAGGCTCGCCCTATATTTTATTTTATAAATCATTTTCTCTTTAAATTGATCGCTATAAATCCTTTATGGTTCTTTTAACAATGGCTCTAAGTTTTGGCACATACAAAATGTCCTTTGGCTTCAACTTTTGAATAAGGTTGACAACAGGTCAGCTTGGGGCTGGTTATTACCATTATCATTCCTAAAACTTTCAGATAAAAAATATACCCAAACTAAGCAGGTATTTGATTGGTATTTTTAATTGACTATCATCCCTAACTTGTCGGATAATTAGATACCTATCAGGTAATCGGGTAACCATAGAATTCAATTATGAGGCAATTAGATCAAGAACAAGAATTAAAATTATTTAAATATAATAACTTTATAAGTAATTTTATAACTTAAAAGACTAAAGAAATTATCTTCCAATAAAAATTTTTAAATATTTGGAAATTTGTAAAATTTATTGTATTGTTTTTTTATAAAATAGAATTTAAAAAAAAAAACTCTCATATTTGGTTTCATCTTACATATCTAATATAATTAAGCAAAACAAAAAAAAATATTAATGTCCATGTGGTTCGTTGCATCAAGAACCAAATCCTAAATCTATAATAAATTATTTAGTAAAAAAAAACTAGAGTTAGTTGTTATTATTTAAAGAATCTTTGCTCTTTAAACACAATATAATATTAATTAAAAGTCCTAAATAAGAACTGTTCATTATTTAATCATAAAAAAATAAAGATTTCATAATTAAACGCCATATCGAGTGATCCTGTCATCATTAGATCAACATCAAGATACTTTGAAGATGATCTGATAAATCTGATCATTTTAGAATTTCTAGATAAATCCGAATGAAAATATGATCAAATCCTACCGTACATCTCAAATATTGTGATTTGCGAGCTTCAAACAGTGATTAATTATTCTAAAAACTTAGATAAACGATCAAAGGCTTAAAACAATTCAAAATTGTTAGAAGAATATATATCTAAGCCTTAATTATCCATACATATCTAAGTCCAAGTTATCCATCAAGCATTAGCAAACATCGATTGGGATAATTAGGCCAAAATAGAAAAAAAAAATTTATAACATAATGTATAAAGTAAGGTAGTAAATGTAATTTTCAAAACTACAAAGGTGCTATGTGTATCTTCATTAAATCTTTAGGATAGTCAATACAATTTATGCATTTTAATTTTAGGGGTTACTTGGATTATGTTTGATTTGAAGATAAGTGAAAAAAGTATAAAGTTTTCCTCTCATTATTTGGTTGTTGAGTTTGGGGGGAAAGCGAGAGGAAAATATATAATTATTTTAATATATATTCTCCCTCCTTTTTTTTCTTCCTTTTTCCTTCTTTTTCACTTTTCTTCCGTAAGTTCTAACCAAACTAAATCAAATCTTTTCCCACTAGGTGTCATCGGTTATATGGATTTGACGACACTAACCAAATCTATTTTGAGCCATATCCTCTGTTAAATCTGTGTAGGCAATGTCATGTTTAGTAGTTTTTTTTCTAAGTTCTCTTAGGTCTCCCACTTCTTCTCTTACTCCTGACAATCTACATACTTTCACACCTTTTAACAGGTACCTCTGTTGGATGCTTTCTAATATGGCCGAACCATTTTAATCGATTTTCTCTCGTTTTATCTTCAATCGGTGTTATTCTTACTCTGTCTCTATTCTTCTCATTCCTAATCATATCTTTCCTTGTGATCCCACACATCCATCTTAACATTCTCATCTCTGCAACTTCCATCTTTTGAACACGATTATACTTTACTATCCAACACTCTAATCTAGATAACAACGTTGGTCTTACCGCCCCTATAATACCTTTCTCCTTGAGAGGGACTTTCCAATCATACAAGACCTCCAGAGTACTGCTCCATTTGGTCCACCCGACTTGAATCTTGTGACTTACATCAGTATCAATCTCTCCATCCTATTACACTATAGATCCAAGCTACCTAAAGTTTTCTTTCTTTACAATCTTTTGTGTACCTAAACTTACTTCTATGCTACCAATTTTCCTACTTTAATAAAATTTGCATTCCATTTCTTCTGTAGGTTCTAAATATAATTTTAGGATTTTTTTTGGCTTTGAGAGAAATAAAGTGAAAGTTAAAGAAAATAATAGGTTCTCCCTTACTTGATTGGTTGTTAGGATTTGGAGAGAAAAGGAATAAAAAACTATGAAATGAATTCTAACATTGATTTGGAGGGAAAAAATAAAGAAACCCATAAAAGAAATTCTAACATATTTCACCTTTTCTTTTACTTCACTTTCTCTCTCTTTTTCCCTTTTGTCTTTACTTCAAGTAATCAAAAAGTGTTACACCCCAAACTTTCTTATTCGCATCGAATAACAAAGAAATATAGAGCCTAAATAAACTCATATAAAACTATTAGTCAAGGTTGAGTCACATAATCGTAACCACTCATTGCAATTCAAGTCAAATTTATATACCATAAAGTTTTCAACTCAAAACACTAACATACATAATCCCTTATTCCTTTATAAATTATATAAATATGAGAGCAAATGAATTGCCATCTTGGCAATAAAAAAAAAAATTATCCAGCTAAAACATATCATACACAATATACAACAATTAAATCTCTAGTGGTGAGTCATAATAATATCTTAATCTAAAAATAATAATACATAATAAAGTCTTTATAAGATCAAAACCCAAATCAAATTACTGGTGAGCTTGCTTAGCTCAGGATGACTGTATTTACTCTCAAAAAGTAACCTGAGATACGGAATAAGTGAGCTCGAAAGTCAAGTATGTGAAATAGTGTACGCGTGTGCACAAGTATATAGTCTCAAATGTATTACATCAATATAAACCAATATAAAAATGTAATACCATGGTTATGCAATCTCTATTCGCCATCTACGATAAATCTTATTTTAGGATGGGTGATAGTTTTATATTGATTCACAAAACACACCATTTTACTCACCTAGTGGCAAACTAGCATCAAATGAATATATCTCCTTCAAATGATGTAAAATAATCATATTCTCATGTTGGCCTTTTCACCATATCTCAGTCTATAACTCAAAAAAAATAATAATAATCTAAATATGTCTAATTACCCAATTACTACTCTTTGTTCATAGAGATAGACTAGGGGTCATTTGATATTTTAAAATCTCATTTTTAAATTAAATTAATAAAAATGGACCTCTAGTTCATAATATGACTATTCTTTGGGACATCAATATGTCAGAATAAATAACTAGGGCCTTTCGACCCCACATATCAATTGAATGATGCACTCCAATCCAGTATACTTGACATGTCTCCATCATGCATAACATAATATCAGTAACAATATATATTCATAATCTCAATAACATAAATCAAATTCAAACATGCGTATTATTAATAATTGATGAATAGCCTATTAATCAATTCGTAATATAACCATAACAATAATAAGTATGTTATGAAGATTAGGTTCTAGTCTAATATGGTGCCGAGAAGAATAAAGTAGTTCGAAATATGGTGGGTCATTCAAACGGAAGGATGAATCATTTGAATTTTTAAAATTTTTAGAAATTAATTTTGAAAATAATAATATCTGAATTAGAAATTAGATCTGAAGTGAAAGAAGGCCAAATGATAACGAAATTTAATAAAATTGAAATAAACTTTCAAATAAAATCTATACAACCTTGTATGCTTCAACAACAATAAAAAAAATGATTACAAATTGAATTCCTAATGCACTATTTTGACTTTGATCTCACATATAATAAATATTACGTATATGAACATAGAGGAATATCAAAAGAATAAATTAACTCGAAAAAATAAATGTTTGCTCCATGATCTTACGTTTTGAAGTTGAAACAATCATGCGATCCAATTTTGGTTAAAATAATGGATTACTACTGTGTAGGGTTTACATTAGCAGACTTAGAAGAGAGACCAGTGGGGACTTTTGCCTCTGAATGTAAAATTTGAATATATATATATATATAGTATATTAATTTTTTTATTATTTTTAATGCATACTATGTGAAATGCCTCCACTAAATTTAAAATTGCCTCTTTAAATACGTTTGGTTTTTTTTTTTTTTTACATCAAATCAATTTAAAAGTTATTTTTGTACTTTTTATTATTTTTCTACCTTTTGCATTTTTTAATCTCTCTCTCTAAACCAACTTACTTTTATTCCTACACTCCTCTCTCTATCTCTCTCTTAATTGAACTTTCTCTCATTCGCTCTCTCTCAACTCATTTAACCATTTTTTTTTTTTTTTTTACTTTCTCAAGTTCTAACTGAATTCAACTCACCCTCACTTTCTATCTCTCATCCTCTCCCAATTAAGACACCATTTAAACATATGTTAAAGTTCCATTTTTATCTTGTAATAAATTTGTCTCAAAAATTAGGATTCAACCTCATCTTTTTCAAAAATAACTAAGGTATTTTATGTTTAAATTATGATATGATTCTAATTCAATATTTTAATGTTTTATTTTATATTCATGTTTAACTTAATGATATGAGATTTGGGTTGTTATTTATAAAATTTGTAATACTTATTTTTGTTTAATTTTATCACCACCCAACAAAATTCATAAATCCGCTCCTGGTGCATATCATGTTTGTCTCATTCTAATTAGGATCCAACCCGATTTATTTAATAAATATAAAATCAATTAATATGGTCAATTAAGAATATTCTAACATGTCATATTTGGCAGGCAAATTCGTAAAAATAAATGATAACAAAACCAGAAGTCACTAATTAAGATTTGAAAAATGCTATCACATTAATA
>QLOD02178730.1:0-11118 GCA_003260245.2 Sideroxylon spinosum
TTTCTTATTATAATATGCTTCTAGAAAGCTTGTAATGAGACAAAGCCACTGGAGAATTATTACATCGTTCGACGATATAGATAGCATAGCGTAAGACTAAGTGGAGACCCAAGGGCGTCGTTATACCCGTGCAGCCGTTAAATTTTAAATCGGACATAACTTTTACTGCGTAACTCTGTTTTGCATTATAATATGTTTACAGAAAGCTTGTAATAAGACAAATGATTTGGAAAATTATTACATCATTTGGGGATGCAAACAGCATAGCGGAAGACTACTTGGAGACGGGTAGTCGTCGTTATGGCTATGCGGTCGTTAGAATCTTAAATCGACCATAATTTTTGCTACGTAACTCCGTTCCTTAGTATAATATGTTTTTGGAAAGCTTGTAACGAGGCGAAGACCCAGGTAAATTGTTACATCATTGGGTGATGTAGACAGCATAGTAGAAGACTACAGGAAGACCTAGGGTCAACATTTTACCCGCGCGATCGTTAAATCTTAAATCAGCCTTAACTTTTTCTATGTTACTCTGTTTTCATGTTATAATATTTTTCTGGAAAGACTATATCGAGACGATGGTGCTGGAGAATTATTACATCGTTCGACGATACATATAGCATAGCGTAAGACTAAGGGGAGACCCAAGGGCGTCGTTATACCCGTGCGGTCGTTAAATTCTCAATCGGACGTAACTTTTGCTGCGTAACTCCATTTTATTACTATAATATGCTTATGGAAAACTTGTAATAACATGAACTCCCTGGAAAATAATTACATCATTAAGGATGTAAACAGTACAAAGGAAGAGTACTTGGAGACCTAGAGTCGTCGTTATGGCCGCGCGGTCGTTCAAATCTTAAATCGGCCATGCTTTTTGCTACGTAACTCCATTTGCTTGTTATAATATGTTTCTAAAAAGCCTGTAATGAGACGAAGGCCCTAGAAAATTGTTATATTATTGGGTGATGTAGACAGCATAGCAGAAGAATACATGGAGACCTAGCGTCATCATTATCCCCGCGCGGTCGTTAAATCTTAAATCGGCCAAAACTTTTGCTACGTAACTCTGTTTTCTTATTATAATATGATTGTAGAAAGTGTTTAATGAGACAAAGGTCCTGGAGAATTATTATATCGTTTGATGATACAAATAGTATAGCGTAACACTAAGTGGACACCTAAGGGAGTCGTTATGCCCGCACGGTCGTTAAATTTTAAATCGGATGTAACTTTTACTGGGTAACTCCGTTTTCATATTCTAATATGTTTATGGAAAGCTTGTAATGAGACGACGGCCCTAGAAAATTGTTACATCATTGGGTGATGTAGACAGCATAGTAGAAGAATACATGGAGACGTAGGGTCATCATTTTCTCCACGCGGTCGTTAAAATCTTAAATTGGCCATAATGTTTGCTACGTAACCCCATTTGCTTATTAGAATATGTTTCTGACAAGCTTGTAATGAGACAAAGGCCCTAGAAAATTATTACATCGTTGGGTTATGTAGACAGCATAGCAGATGACTACATAGAGACCTAGGGTTATCATTATCCCCGCGCGGTCATTAAATATTAAATCGGCCATAACTTTTGATATGTGACTCCGTTGTCTTATTATAATATGCTTCTAGAAAGCTTGTAACGAGACGAAGCCATTGAAGAATTATTACTTCATTCAACGATACAGATAGCATAGCGTAAGACTAAGTGGGGACCTAAGGGCGTCGTTATACCCGCGTGGTCGTTAAATTTTAAATCGAAAGCAACTTTTGCTGCGTAACTCCGTTTTATTATTATAACATGTTTATGGAAAGCTTGTGTTAACATGAATGCCTTGGAAAATGATTACATCGTTAGGGATGTAAATGGTACAGAGGAAGACTACTTGGAGACCAAGGGTCGTCGTTATGGCCGCGCGGTCGTTAAAATCTTAAATCGGCCATATTTTTTGCTATGTAACTCCGTTTTCTTATTATAATATGTTTCTGGAAAGCCTATAATGAGATGAAGGCCCTAGAAAATTGTTACATCATTGGGTGATGTAGACCGCATAGCAGTGGAATATAGGGAGACCCAAGGTCATCATTATCCCCGCACGGTCGTTAAATCTTAAATCGGCCATAACTTTTGCAACGTAACTCCGTTTTCTTATTTAATATATTTCTGGAAAGCTTGTAATGAGACAAAGGTCTTGGAGAATTATTATATCATTTGACGATATAGATAGTATAGCATAACACTAAGTGGACACCCAAGGGAGTCGTTATGCCCACGCGGTCGTTAAATTTTAAATCAAATGTAACTTTTGCTGGGTAACTCCGTTTTCTCATTCTAATATGTTTATGGAAAGCTTGTAATAAGATGAGTACCCTGGACTATTACTACATCATTGGGGATGTAAACAGTATAGTGGAAGACTACTTGGAGACCTGGGGTCATCGTCATGGCCGCGCGGTCATTAAAATCTTATATCAGCCATAATTTTTGCTACGTAACCCCATTTGCTTATTAGAATATGTTCCTGACAAGCTTCTAATGAGACAAAGGCCCTAGAAAATTGTTACATCATTGGGTTACGTAGACAGCATAGCAGACGACTACATGGAGACCTAGGGTCATCATTATCCCCGTGCGGTCGATAAGTCTTAAATCGGCCATAACTTTTGATACATAACTCCGTTTTCCTATTATAATATGCTTCTAGAAAGCTTGTAATGAGATGAAGCCACTGGAGAATTATTACATTGTTTGACGATACAGTTAGCATAGCGTAAGACTAAGTGGAGACCCAAGGGCGTCATTACACCCGCACGATCGTTAAATTTTAAATCGGACGTAACTTTTGCTTCGTAACTCTATTTTTTTATTATAATATGTTTATAGAAAGCTTGCAATAAGACGAAAGGCCTGGAAAATAATTACATCATTTGGGGATGCAAACAGCCTAACGGAAGATTACTTGGAGACCGGCGGTCATCATTATGGCCGCACGGTTGTTAGAATCTTAATCGGCCATAATTTTTAGAACGTAACTCCGTTTTCTTATTATAATATGTTTTCGAAAAGCCTGTAATGAGACGAAGGCCCTAGAAAATTGTTACATCATTGGATAATGTACATAGCACAGTAGAAGACTACATGGAGACCTAGGGTAATTATTTTCCCCGCGCGGTCGTTAAATCTTAAATCGGCCTTAACTTTTTCTACGTTACTCCGTTTTCGTGTTATAATATGTCTTTGGACGATGGTGTTGGAGAATTATTAGATCGTTTGATGATACAGATTGCATAGGATAAGACTAAGTGGAGACCCAAGGGCGTCATTCTGCCCTCACGGTCATTATAATCTTAAATCGAACATAATTTTTGCAACGTAACTCCGTTTGCTTGTTATAATATGTTTCTGGAAAGCTTGTAATGAGACGAAGGCCCTAGAAAATTGTTATATCATTGGGTGATGTAGACAGCATAGTAGAAGAATACATGGAGACATAGGATCATCATTTTCCCCGTGCGGTCGTTAAATCTTAAATCGGCCTTAACTTTTTCTACATTACTCCATTTTCGTATTATAATATGTTTCTGGAAAGATTGTATTGAGATGATGGTGTCGGAGAATTATTACATCGTTCGATGGTGCAGATTGTGTAACATAAGACTAAGTGGAGACCCAAGGGTGTCATTTTAACCTCGTGGTCGATAAATATCAAATCAGACATAACTTTTGCTGCGTTACTCTGTTTTCTTGTTATAATATGTTTGCGGTAAGTTTGTAATAAGACAATTGCTCTTGAATCTTAAATCCACCAAAATTTTTGCTACGTAACTCCGTTTGCTTATTTCAACATGTTTTAGGGAAGCCTGTAATGAGCCGAAGGTATAGAAAATTGTTACATCATTAGGTGATGTAGACAGCATAGCAGAAGACTACATGGAGACCTAGGGTCATCATTATCCCCGTGCGGTCGTCAAATCTTAAATCGACCATAACTTTTGCTACGTAACTCCATTTTCTTATTATAATATGTTTTTCGAAAGCTTATAATGAGAGACGAAGGTCCTAGAGAATTATTACATCATTCGACGATACAGATAGCATAGCATAAGACTAAGTGGAAACGCAAGCGCTTCGTTATGGCCGCGCGGTTGTTAAATTTTAAATCGGATGAAAGTTTTGCGGTGTAACTCCGTTTTATCATTACAATATGTTTATGGAAAGCCTGTAATGACATGAATGCCCTGAAAAATTATTACATCATTAGGGATGGAAACAGTTCAGAGAAAGACTACTTGGAGACCTTGGGTCGTCGTTATGGTCGCGCGGTCATTGAAAATCTTAAATCGGCCATACTTTTTGCTCCAAAACCCCATTTGCTTATTAGAATATGTTTCTAACAAGCTTGTAATGGGACAAAGGCTCTAGAAAATTGTTATGTCATTAGGTGATATAGACAGCATAGTAGAAGACTACATGGAGACCTAAGGTCATCATTATCTCGCACGGTCGTTAAATCTTAAATCGGCAGTAACTTTTGCTACGTAACCCCGTTTTCTTGTTATAATATATTTATGGAAAACTTGTAAAACCATGAATGCCCTAGAAAATAATTACATCATTAGGGATGTAAACAATACAGAGGAAGAGTACTTGGAGACCTGGGGTCGTCGTTATGGCAGTGGTCGTTCAAATCTTAAATCGATCATACTTTTTGCTGCGTAACCCCATTTTCTTATTAGAATATGTTTCTGACAAGCTTGTAGTGAGACAAAGACCCTTGAAAATTGTTACATCATTGGGTCATATAGACAGCATAGCAGAAGACTACATGGAGACATAGAGTCATCATTATCCTCGCGCCGTCGTTAAATCTTAAATCGGCAGTAACTTTTGCTACGCAACTCTGTTTTCTTATTATAATATTTTTCTAGAAAGCTTGTAATGTGACAAATGTCCTTGAGAATTATTACATCATTGACGATACAAATAGCATAGCGTAAGACTAAGTAGAGACCCAAGTGCATCGTTATACCCGCGCGGTCATTAAATTTTAAATCAGACATAACTTTTGCTGTGTAACTCTGTTTTATTATTATAAGATGTTTATGGAAAGCTTGTAATAACATGAATGCCCTGGAAAAATTATTACATCATTGGGGATATAAACAGTACAAAGGAAGACTACTTGGAGGCCTGGGGTCATCGTTATGGCCGCGCGGTGGTTAAAATCTTAAATCAGCCATACTTGCTACGTAACTTCGTTTGCTTGTTATAATATGTTTCTAGAAATCTGGTAATAAGACAAAGGCCCTCAAAAATTGTTACGTTATTGGGTGATGTAGACAGCATAGCAGAAGACTACATGGAGACGTAGGGTCATCATTATCCCCGCGCGGTCGTTAAATTCTAAATCGGACATAACTTTTGCTACGTAACTCTATTTGTTATTATAACATGTTTCTCGAAAGCTTGTAATGAGACGAAGACGCTAGACAATTACTACATCGTTCGATGATATAGATAGCTTAGCATAAGACTAAGTGGAGGCCCCAGGGCGTCGTTAGCCCTCGCGGTTGTTAAATTTTAAATCGGACGTTACTTTTGCTGTGTAACTCCATTTTTTATTATAATATGTTTACAAAAATTTTGTAATGAGATGAATGCCCTAGAAAATATTACATCATTTGGGGTTCCAAACAGCATAGCGAAAGGCTACTTGGAGACCCATAGTCGTCGTCATGGCTGTGCAGTCGTTAGAATCTTAAATCGGCCATACTTTTTGCAAAGTAACTCCATTTGCTTGTTATAATATGTTTCTGGAAAATTTGTAATAAGATGAAGGCCCAAGAAAATTTTACATCATTGGGTGATGTTGACAGCTAAATAGAAGAATGCATGGAGACACAGGGTCATCATTTTCCTCGTGCGGTCGTTAAATCTTAAATCGGCCATAACGTTTTCTATGTTACTCCATTTTCGTATTATAATAGGTTTCTAGAAAGACTGTATTGAGACGATGGTGTCAGAGAATTATTACATTGTTCGATGATACAGATTGTGTAGCATAAGACTAAGTGGGGACTTAAGGGTGTCATTTTAACCTCGTGGTCGTTAAATTTCAAATCAGACATAACTTTTGCTGCGTTACTCCATTTTCTTGTTATAATATCTTTACGGCAAGCTTGTCATAAGACGAATGTAGTTGAAAATTATTCCACCATTTGGGGATGCAAACAATATAGCGGAAGACTACTTGGAGACCTGTGGTCGTCGTCATGGCCGCGCGGTCGTTTGAATCTTAAATCGGCCATAATTTTTACCACGTAACTTCGTTTGCTTATATAATATGTTTCTGGAAAGCTTGTAATGAGGCAAAGGCCCAAGAAAATTATTACATCATTGGGTGATGTAGACAACATAGCAGAAGACTATAGGGAGACCTAGGGTCATCATTTTTTCCACGCGGTCGTTAAATCTTAAATCTGCCTTAACTTTTTCTATGCTACTCCATTTTCATATTATAATATTTTTCTGGAAAGACTGTACTGAGATGATGGTGTTGGAGAATTATTACATCATTCAACGATACAGATAGCATAGCGTAAGACTAAGGGGAGACCCAAGGGCGTCGTTATACCCACGTAGTCGTTAAATCGGCCAAATCAGACATAACTTTTGCTACATTACTCCGTTTTTTTGTTATAATATCTTTACAGCAAGCTTGTCCAAGATGAATGCAATTGAAAACTATTCCATCATTGGGGATGTAAAAAGTATCGTGAAAGACTACTTGGAGACCTGGGGTAATCGTTATGGCCGTGCAGTCGTTAAAATCTTATATCGGCCATAATTTTTGCTACGTAACCCCATTTGCTTATTAGAATATGTTTCTAACAGGTTTGTAATGAGACAAAGGCCCTAGAAAATTGTTGTTTCATTGGGTTATGTAGACAACATAGCAGACGACTACATGGAGACCTAGGGTCATCATTATCCCCGCGCGGTTATTAAATCTTAAATCGGTCATAACTTTTGATATGTAACTCCGTTTTCTTATTATAATATGCTTCTAGAAAGCTTGTAATGAGATGAAGCCACTGGAGAATTACTACATCGTTCGACAATACAGACAGCATAGCGTAAGACTAAGTGGAGATCCAAGGGCGTCGTTATACCCGCGCGGTCGTTAAATTTTAAATCGGACGTAACTTTTGCTGCGTAACTCCATTTTATTATACATGTTTATGGAAAGCTTGTAACAACATGAATGCCCTGGAAAATGATTACATCATTAGGGATGTAAACAGTACAGAGGAATACTACTTGGAGACCTAAGGTCGTCGTTATGGCCGCGCGGTCGTTAAAATCTTAAATCGGCAACACTTTTTGATACGTAACTCCGTTTTCTTATTATAATATGTTTCTGGAAGGCCGGTAATGAGAAGAAGGCCCTAGAAAATTGTTACATCATTGGGTGATGTAGACGGCATAGCCGAAGAGTACATGGAGACCTAGGGTCATCATTATCCCCGCGCGGTCGTTAAATTTTAAATCGATCAAAACTTTTGCTACGTAACTCCATTTTCTTATTATAATATATTTCTGGAAAGCTTGTAATGAGACAAAGGTCCTGGAGAATTATTATATCGTTTGACGATACAAATAGTATAGCATAACTCTAAGTGGACACCTAAGGGAGTCGTTATGCCCAGGCGGTCGTTAAATTTTAAATCGGACGTAACTTTTGCTGGGTAACTCCGTTTTCCTATTCTAATATGTTTATGGAAGGCTTGTAATAAGATGAATACCTTGGAATATTATTACATCATTGGGGATGTAAACAGTATAGTGGAAGACTGCTTTGAGACCTGGGGTCGTCGTTATGGCCGCGCGGTCATTAAAATCTTAAATCGGCCATAATTTTTGCTATGTAACCCCATTTGCTTGATAGAATATGTTTCTGGCAAGCTTGTAATGAGACAAAGGCCCAAGAAAATTGTTGCATCATTGGGTTATGTAGACAGCATAGCAGACGACTACATGGAGACCTAGGGTCATCGTTATCCTCGCACGGTCGTTAAATCTTAAATCGGTCATAACTTTTAATATGTAACTCTGTTTTCTTATTATAATATGCTTCTAGAAAGTTTGTAATGAGACGAAGCGACCGGAGGATTATTACATCGTTCCACAATACAGATAGCATAGCGAAAGACTTAGTGGAGATCCAAGGGCGTCGTTATACCCGCGCGGTCATTAAATTTTAAATCGGACGTAACTTTTGCTGCGTAACTCCGTTTTATTATTATAACATGTTTATGGAAAGCTTGAAATAACATGAATGCCATGGAAAATGATTACATCATTAGGGATGTAAACAGTACAGAGGAAGACTCCTTGGAGACCAAGGGTCGTCGTTATGGCCGCGCGGTCGTTAAAATCTTAAATCGGTCACATTTTTTGCTACGTAACTCCGTTTTCTTATTCTAATATGTTTCTAGAAAGCCTATAATGAGATGAAGGCCCTAGAAAATTGTTACATCATTGGGTGATGTAGACCGCGTAGCGGAAGAATACATGGAGACCCAGGGTCATCATTATCCCTGCGCGGTCGTTAAATCTTGAATCGGCCATAACGTTTGCTACGTAACTCCGTTTTCTTATTATAACATATTTCTGGAAAGCTTGTAATGAGACAAAGGTCATGGAGAATTATTATATCATTTGACGATACAAATAGCATAGCGTAACTCTAAGTGGACACCTAAGGGAGTCGTTATGCCCGCGCGGTCGTTAAATTTTAAATCGGACGTAACTTTTGCTAGGTAACTTCGTTTTCCTATTCTAATATGTTTATGGAAAGCTAGTAATAAGATGAATACCCTGGAATATTATTATATCATTGGGGATGTAAATAGTATAGTGGAAGACCACTTGGAGACCTGGGGTCGTCGTTATGGCCGCGCGGTCGTTAAAATCTTAAATCAGCCATAATTTTTGCTATGTAACCCCATTTGCTTATTAGAATATGTTTTTGACAAGCTTGTAATGAGACAAAGGCGCAAGAAAATTGTTACATCATTGGGTTATGTAGACAGCATAGCAGACGACTACAGGGAGACCTAGGGTCATCATTATCCTCGTGCGGTCGTTAAATCTTAAATCGGCCATAACTTTTGATATGTAACTCCGTTTTCCTATTATAAGATGCTCCTAGAAAGCTTGTAATGAGACGAAGCCACTGGAGAATTATGACATCATTCGACGATACAGATAGCATAGCGTAAGACTAAGTGGAGACCCAAGGGCATCGTTATACCCGCGTGGTCGTTAAATTTTAAATCGGACGTAAATTTTGCTGCGTAACTCCGTTTTATTATTCTAACATGTTTATGGAAGGCTTGTAAAACCATAAATGCCCTGGAAATAATTACATCATTAGGGATGTAAACACTACAGAGGAAGAGTACTTGGAGACCTGGGGTCGTTATGGCTGCGCGGTCGTTCAAATCTTAAGTCGGCCATACTTTTTGCTGCATAACCCCATTTTCTTATTAGAATATGTTTCTGACAAGCTTGTAGTGAGACAAAGGCCCTAGAAAATTGTTACATCATTGGGTGACAAAGACAGCATAGCGAAGACTACATGGAGACCTAGGGTCATCATTATCCCCGCGCAGTCGTTAAATTTTAAATCGGCCATAACTTTTGTTACGTAACTCCGTTTTGTTATTATAATATGTTTCTCGAAAGCTTGTAATGACTGGAGAATTACTACATCGTTCGATGTTACAGATAGCTCAGTGTAGGATAAAGTGGAGGCCTAAGGGCGTCGTTAAATTTTGAATCGGACGTTACTTTTGTTGCGTAACTCCCTTTTTTTATTATAATATGTTTACAGAAAGATTGTAATAAGACAAATGCCCTGGAAATTATTACATCATTTGGGTTGCAAACAGCATAGCGAAAGGCTAGTTGGAGACCTGTAGTCGTCGTTATGGCCGTGCGGTCGTTAGAATCTTAAATCGGCCATAATTTTTACGAAGTAACTCCGTTTTCTTGTTATAATATGTTTCTGGAAAGCTTATAATTAGACGAAGGCCCTAGAAAATTGTTACATCATTAGGTGATGTTGACAGCATAGTAGAAGAATGGGGACATAGGGTCATCATTTTTCCCGAGCGGTCGTTAAATCTTAAATTGGCCTTAACTTTTTCTACGTTACTCCGTTTTCGTATTATAATAGGTTTCTGGAAAGACTGTATTGAGATGATGGTGTAGGAGAATTATTACATCGTTCGATGATACAGATTGTGCAGCATAAGACTAAGCAAAGACCCAAGGGTGTTGTTTCAACCTCGCGGTCGTTAAATTTCAAATCAGACATAACTTTCTGCGTTGCTTCGTTTTCTTGTTATAATATCTTTACGGCAAGCTTGTCATAAGATGAATGCAGTTGAAAATTATTCCATCATTTGGGAATGCAAACAGCATTGCAGAAGACTACTTGCAGACTTGTGGTCGTCGTCATGGCTGCGCGATCGTTAGAATCTTAAATCCATCATAATTTTTGCTACTAACTCCGTTTGCTTATTATAATATGTTTCTGGAAAGCTTGTAATGAGGCAAAGGCCCAAGATAATTGTTACATCATTGGGTGATGTAGACAACATAGTAGAAGACTACAGGGAGACCTAGGGTCATCATTTTCCCCACACGGTCGTTAAATCTTAAATCGGCCTTAACTTTTTCTGTGTTACTCCATTTTCATATTAGAATATTTTTCTGGGAATATTGTATTGAGACGATGGTGTTAGAGAATTTTTTCATCATTCGACGATACAGATAGCAAAACATAAGACTAAGGGGAGACCCAAGGGCGTCGTTATACCAGCGCGGTCGTTAAATCGGCTAAATCAGACATAACTTTTGCTGCGTTTCTCCGTTTTCTTGTTATAATATCTTTATGGAAAGCTTGTCATCAGACAAATGCAGTTGAAAATTATTCCATCACTGGGGATGTAAACAGTATAGTGGAAGACTACTTGGAGACCTGGGGTCGTCGTTATGGCCGCGCGGTCGTTAAAATCTTAAATCGGCCATAATTTTTGCTACGT
>QLOD02178739.1:0-11116 GCA_003260245.2 Sideroxylon spinosum
AGACAAAGGCCCTCGAAAATTATTATATCAATGAATGATAATAATAACATAGTGTAAGACTACTTGGAGACCTAGCAGTGTCGTTATGCCCGCGCGATCGTTAAATTTTAAATCGGACATAACTTTTGCTACATAACTCCATTTTTTTTTATTATAATATATTTCTGGAAAGCTTGTAACGAGGGAAAGGCCCTGGGAAATTGTTACATCAATAGGTGATGTAGATAGAATAGCAGAAGACTACTTGTAGACCTAGGGTCGTCGTTATGTTTGCACGGCCGGTAAATCTTAAATTGGCATAACTTTTGCTATGTAACTTTAGTTACTTATTATGACTTGTTTCCGGAAATCTTACGATGAGACGAAAGCCCAGGAAAATTATTACATCATTGGATGATATAGATAACATAGCGTAAGACTACTTGGACACCTGAAGAAGTCGTGCCCGCGCTGTCGTTAAATTTTAAATCTGACATAGCTTTTGCTACATAACTCCATTTTATTATTATAATATGTTTATGGAAAGCTTGTAACAAGACGAAGGCCCTAGAAAATTATTACATCATTGGGTGATCTAGACACCACAGCGAAAGACTACTTAGAGAACTAGAATCGTCGTTATGCCCGCACGGTCTTTAAATCTTAAATCAGCCATAACTTTTGCTACGTAACTCCGTTTTCTTATTAGAATATCTTTTCCGATAGCTTGCGATGAGACGAAGGCCTTAGAAAATTATTACATCATTGAATGATAATAATAGCATAGCGTAAGACTATTTGGAGACCCAGGGGCGTCGTTATGCTTACGCGGTCGTTAAATTTTAAATCAAACATAACTTTTGCTACGTAACTCTATTTTCTTATATGATATGTTTCTGGAATTCTTGTAATAAGAAGAAGGCACTGGAAAATTATTCCATCATTGGGTGTTCTAAATAGCATAGTGGAAGACTACTTGGAGATCTGGGGTCGTTGTTATGCCCGCACGGTCAGTAATTCTTAAATCAACCATAACTTTTGCTATGTAACTTCGTTTTCTTATTATGATCTGTTTCCGGAAACCTTATGATGAGACGAAGGCCGGGGAAATTTATAACATCGTTGGATGATATAGATAGCATAGCGTAAGACTACTTGGAGACACAGGGGTGTCATTATGCCCCCACAGTCGTTAAATTTTAAATCAGACATAACTTTTGTTACGTAACTCGGTTTTGTTATTATAATATATTTCCAAAAAGTATGTAATGAGATGAAGGCCTGGGAAATTGTTACATCATTGCGTGATGTAGATGGCATAGAAAAAGACGACTTGGAGACCTAGGGCCATCATTATGCCCGTGCAGTCGGTAATTTTTAAATCGGCCAAAATTTTGTACGTAACTCCATTTTATTTTTATGATATGTTTTCGAAAATCTTGTGATGAGATGAAGGCCTTGGAAAATTATTAGATGGATGCTACAAATAACATAGCGTAAGACTACTTGGAGACCTAGGGTCGTCGTTATGCCTGCACGGTCGGAAATTTTTAAATTGGCCATAATTTTTGCTACGTAACTCTGTTTTCTTATTATGATATGTTTCTGTAAAGCTTGCAATGAGAGGAAGGTCCTGGAAAATTATTACATCATTGGATGACACAGATAACATAGCATAGGACTACTCGGACACCTCGGACATCATTGTGCCCGCATGGTCATTAAATTTTAAATTAGACGTAACTTTTGCAATGTGACTCCCACTTAATTGTTGCAATATGTTTTTGGAAAAAATATAAGAAGACAAATGCTTTGAAAATTATTACATCATTGGGTGATGTAAATAGCATAGCAGAAGACTACATGGCGGCCTGGGGTCGTCGTTTTGTCCGTGCGGTCGTTAAATCTTGAATCGAGCATAACTTTTGCTACGTAACTCAGTTTTGTTATTATAATATATTTTTGCAAAGCCTGTAGTGAGACGAAGGCCCTGGAAGTTTATTACGTCATTGGATGATACAGATAACATAGCATAAGACTAGATGGTGACCCAGGGGCGTTGTTATGCCCGCGCGGGCATTAAATTTTAATTCAGACATAAATTTTGCTACGTAACTCCGTTTTCTCGTTATAATATGTTTCTAAAAAGCTTGTAATAAGAAGAAGGCCTTGGAAACTTATTACATCATTGGGTATTGTGAATAGCATAGCAGAAGACTACTTGGAGACCTGGAGTTGTCGTTATGCCCGCACGGCTGTTAAATCTTAAATCGATCGTAACTTCACCTATGTAACACTGTTTTCTTCTTATAATATGTTTTTGGATAGCCTTCAATAAGACGATGGCCCTAGAAAAATTATTTCCTAACCTGGTGATGTAGATAGCATAGCAAAAGACTAGTTGGAGACCTAGGGTCGTCGTTATGGGCGCACAGTCGATAAATCTTAAATTGGCATAACTTTTGCTACGTAACTCCATTTTCTTAATATAATATGTTTCTAGACAGTTTACGATGAGACGAAGGCCCTGGAAAATTATCCCATCATTGGAAGATACAGATAGCATCGCATAAGACTACTTGGAGATGCAGGGGCATCGTTATTCCCGCGCGGTCGTTAAATTTTAAATCAGATATAACTTTTGCTACGTAACTCTGTTTTGTTATTATAATATGTTTTTGGAAAGCTTGTAACAAGACGAAAGCTCTAAAAAATTATCACTGGGTGAAGTAGATAGCTTAGCGGAAGACTACTTAGAGAACTAAAGTCGTCGTTATGCCCGTGCGGTTTGTAAATCACAAGCCGGTTGTAACTTTTGCTACGTAACTCCGTTTTCCTATTATAATATGTTTCTAGAAAGCTTGTAATGAGATAAAGGCCTTGGAAAATTTTTGCAACATTGAGTGATGTAGATAGTATAGCGGAAGACTACTTGGAGACCTAGGGTCATCGTAATGCCCGTGAGGTCAGTAATTTTTAAGTCGGCCATAACTTTTGCGACGTAACTTCGTTTTCTTAGTATGATGTGTTTTTGGAAAGCTTGCCATTAAACGAAGGCCTTGGAAGTTTATAAGATCATTGGATGATACAGATAGTATAGCGTAAAACTACCTGGTGACCTAGTGGCATCGTTATACTCGCGCGGTCGTTAAATTTTAAATCGGACATAACTTTTGCTACGTAACTCTGTTTTGTTATTATAATATGTTTCTAGAAAGTTTGTAATGAGATTAAAGCCATGGGAAAATCTTACATCATTTGGGGATTGAGATGGCATAGCGGAAGACTACTTGGAGACTTAGGGCCGTAGTTGTACACGCGCGGTCGGTAGTTTTTAAATCGACCATAATTTTTACTACATAATTCCGTTTTCTTATTACAATATGTTTCCGAAAAGCTAGTGATGAGACGAAGGCCGTGGAAAATTATTACATCATTAGATAATACAGATAACATAGTATAAGATAACTTAGAGACCCACGGGCGTCGTTATGTCCACGCGGTCGTTAAATTTTAAATCGGACATAACTTTTGCTACGTAACTCCGTTTTCTTATTATAATATGTTTCTAAAAGCTTGTAATGAGATGAGGGCCCTGGAAAATTTTTACATCATTGGGTGATGTAGATAGCATAGCAAAAGAATACTTGGAGACCTAGGGTCGTCATTATACCCGCACGGTCAGTAATTCTTAAATTGGCCATAAATTTTGCTATGTAACTTCCTTTTCTTATTATGATCTGTTTCGTAAAAGCTTGCCATTAAACGAAGGCCCCAAAAATTTATAACATCATTGGATGAGACAGATAGCATAGCGTAAGGCTAATTGGAGACCCAGGGCTATCGTTATGCCACGCGGTCGTTAAATTTTAAATCGAATATAACTTTTCCGACGTAACTTTATTTTGTTATTAAAATATATTTTTAGAAAATTTTTAATGAGATGAATGTCCCGGGAAGTTTTTACATCATTTGGTGATGCAGATGGCATCACGCGGATGGTATTTTTTAAATTGGCCATAATTTTTTTCTAAATAACTCCATTTTCTTATAATGATATGTTTCCGAAAATCTTGCGATGATACGAAGGCCCTGGAAAATTATTACATCATTGGATGATATAGATAATATAGCGTTAGACTACTTGGACACCTAGGAGCCTTGTTGTGCCCGTGCGGTCGTTAGATTTTAAATCGAACATAACTTTTGCAACGTAACTCCATTTTATTGTTATAATATGTTTTTGGATAAATTGTAAGAAGACAAATCCTCTTAAAAATTATTAGCTCATTGGATGATGTAAATAGCCTAGCGGAAGACTACATGAAGGCCTGGGGTCGTCGTTATGTCCGTGCAGGTTAAATTTTAAATTGGACATAACTTTTGCTACGTAACTCTGTTTTCTTGTTATAATATGTTTTTAGAAAGCTTATAATAAGAAGAAGGCCCTGGAAAATCATTACATCATTGGGTGTTGCAAATAGCAAAGCGGAAGACTTCTTGTAAACCTAGAGTCGTCGTTATGCCCGCACAGCTCTTAAATCTTAAATCAGCCGTAACTTCAGCTATGTAACTCCGTTTTCTTTTTATAATATGTTTCTGGATAGCTTGAAATAAGATGATGGCGTAGAAAATTATTACCTAATCTGGTGATGCAGATAGCATAGCGGAAGACTACTTGGAGACCTAGGGTCATCGTTACGGGCGCGTGGCCGGTAAATCTTAAATCCACATAACTTTTGGTACGTAACTCCATTTTCTTAATATAATATGTTTTCGGATAGATTGCGATGAGGCGAAGGCCCTGGAAAATTATCACATGATTGGAAGATACAGAGAGCATCGTGTTAGACTACTTGGAGACCTAGGGGCGTCATTATTACCGCACGGTCGTTAAATTTTAAATCTGATATAACTTTTGCTATGTAACTTCGTTTTGTTATTATAATATGTGTTTGGAAAGCTTGCAAGAAGACGAAGACCCGAAAAAATTATTACGTCATTGGGTGAGGCAGATAGCATAGCGAAAGACTAATTGGAGAACTAGGGTCGTCGTTCTGCCCGCGTGGTCGGTATATCTTAAATTGGCCATAACGTTTGCTACGTAACTCCGTTTTCTTATTATAATATGTTTCTGGAAAACTTGCGATGAGACAAAGGCCCTCGAAAATTATTACATCACTGAATGATGATACTAACATAGCATAATACTACTCAGAGACTCGGGAGTGAGGTTATGCCCGTGTGGTCGTTAAATTCTAAATCGGACATAACGTTTAATACGTAACTCTGTTTTCTTATTATAATATGTTTCTGCAAAGCTTGTAATAAGACGAAGGCCTTGGAAATTATTACATCATTGGGTGATGTAAACAGCATAGCGGAAGACTACTTGGAAACTTGGGGTCGTCGTTATGTCCACGCAGTCATTAAAATACTAAATCGGCTAGATTTTTTGCTATGTAACTCCGTTTCGTTATTATAATATGTTTCTAGAAAAGCTTGTAACGAGATGAAGGCTCTGGTAAATTGTTACATCATTGGGTGATGTAGATGGTATAGCGGAAGACTACTTGGATACCTAGGGTCGTCGTAATGCCTGCGCGGTCGGTAATTTTTTAAATCGACCACAACTTTTGATACGTTACTCAATTTTCTAATTATGATGCATTTTCAAAAAGCTTTCGATGAGACGAAGGCACTGGAAAATTATAACATTAGTAGATGATACAGATAGCATAGTGTAAGACTACTTGGAGACCAAGGGGCGTCGTTATGCCCACGTGAGAAATTTTAAATCGGACATAACATTTGCTACGTAACTCAATTTTGTTATTATAATATGTTTCTGGAAAGTTTGTAATGAGATGAAGGCCCTAAGAAATTGTTACATTAATGGGTGATGTAGATGGCATTACGGAAGACTACTTCGAGACCTAGGGTCGTCGTTATTCCCTTGTAGATAGTAATTTTCAAATCGGCCATAATTTTTGCTACGTAACTCTGTTTTCTTATTATGATGTGTTTTCGAAAAGCTTACGATGAGACGAAGGCACTGGAAAATTATTACATCATTGGATGATACAGATAACATAGCGTAAGACTACTTGGACACCTAGAGGTGTCGTTGTGCCAGTGGCGTCGTTAAATTTTAAATCGGACATAACTTTTGCAACATAACTCTATTTTGTTGTTATAATATGTTTTTCAAAAAATTTTAAGAACAAATTCTCTAAAAAATTATTACAACATTGGGTGATGTAAACACCATAGGCGAAAACTACATGGAGGCCTAGGGTCGTCGTTATGTCCGTTCGATCGTTAAATCTTAAATCGGACATAACTTTTGCTATGCAACTTACTTTTGTTGTCATAATATATTTCTGCATAGCTTATGACGAGACGAAGGCCCTGGAAGTTTATATAATCATTGGATGATACAGATAACATAGCGTAAAACTAAGTGGAGACTCAGGGGCATCGTGATGCCCGCGCAGTTGTTAAAATTTAAATCGGACATAACTTTTGCTATGTAACTTTGTTTTCTCATTATAATATATTTTTAGAAAGCTTGTAATAAGAAGAAGGGCCTGGAAAATTCTTACAATATTGGGTGATGTAAATACCATAGCGGAAGACTAATTGGAGACATGGGGTCGTCGTTATGCCCGCACGGCTGGTAATTCTTTAATCAGCTGTAACTTCAGCTACATAACTCCGTTTTGTTCTTATAAGATGTTTCTGGATATCTTGTAATAAGACGATGGCCCTCAAAACTTATTACCTAATTTGGCGATATAGATAGCATAGCGAAAGACTACTTGGAGACCTAGGGTTGTCGTTATGGGTGCGCGGTCGGTAAATCTTAAATCGGCATAACTTTTGCCACGTATCTCTAATTTCCTATTATAATATGTTTCAGGATAGCTTGCGATGAGACGAAGGCCCTGGAAAATTATCACATCATTGGAAGATATAGATAGCATAGCGTAAGATAACTTGGAGACCCAGGGACGTCGTTACTCTGCATGGTCGTTAAATTTTAAATCGGATATAACTTCTGCTAGTAACTCCATTTTATTATTATAATATGTTTCTGAAATCTTGTAACAAGACATAGGCCCTGGAAAATTAATACGTCACTGGGTGTAGTACTTAGCATAGCGGAAGACTACTTGGAGAGCTAGGGTCGTCGTTATGCCCGCGCTGTGGGTATATCTTAAATCGACCATAACTTTTGCTACGTAACTTCGTTTTCTTATTATAATATGGTTCTAGAAACCTTACGATGAGACAAAGGCCCTAGAAAATTATTACATCACTGAATGATAATATTAGCATAGCATAAGACTACTTGGAGACCCAGGAGCATCGATATGCCTGTGCGACCGTTAAATTTTAAATCATACATAACATTGCCACGTAACTCCGTTTTCTTATTATAATATATTTCTATGAAACTTGCAATAAGACGAAGGCCCTAAAAAATTATTACATCATTGGGTCATGTAAATACCGTAACGGAAGACTACTTGGAGACCTGGGGTCGTCGTTATGCCCCCGCGGTCGTTAAAATTCTAAAACGGCCAAATCTTTTGCTACGTAATCCACTTTGTTTTTTTTGATATGTTTCTTGAAAGTTTGTAATGCGATGAAGGCCCTGGGAAATTGTTACATCATTGGGTGATGTAGATGGCATAGCGGAAGACTACTTGGGCACCTAGGGTCGTTGTTATGCCCACGCGGTCGGTAATTTTTAAATCGGCCATACTTTTTGCTACGTAACTTTGTTTTCTTATTATGATGCGCTTCCAGGAAGCTTACAATGGGAACTTGTTACAAGGTGTAACTTATGCTATGTAACTCCATTTTATTATTATAACACGTTATAGTAAAACTTGTTACAAGGAGCAGGCCCTGGAAAATTATAACATCATTGGGTGATGTAGATACCATAGCGGAAGACCACTTGGAGAACTAGGGTCGTCGTTATGCCCGCGGGGTCTGTAAATCTTAAATCGACCATAACTTTTCCTACGTAACTCCATTTTATTATTTCAATATGTCTCTGTAGAGCTTGTAAAAAGATGAAGGCTCTAGAAAATTATTACATCGTTGGGTAATATAAATAGCCTAGCGGAAGACTACATGGAGACCTGGGCTAGTCGTTATGGTCGTACGGCTATTAAATCTTAAATCGGCTATAACTTCAATAACGTAGCTCCGTTTTCTTATTATAATATGTTTCTGGATAGCTTGCGATGATACGAAGGCCCTAGAAAATTATCACATCGTTGGATGATACAGATAGCATAGCGTAAGACTACTTGGAGACCCAGGGGCGTCGTTATACCCACGTGGTTGTTAAATTTTAAATCGGACAAAACTTTTGCTACGTAACTCCGTTTTGTTATTATAATACGTTTCTAGAAAACTTGTTACAAGGTGTAGGCCCCGAAAAATTATAACATCATTAGGTGACGTAGATACCATAGCGGAAGACTACTTGGAGAACTAGGGTCGTCGTTATGCCCTCGCGGTCTGTAAATCTTAAATCGGCCATAACTTTTGCTACGTAACTCCGTTTTATTATTATAATCTATTTCTGGAAACCTGGCGATGAGGTAAAGGCCCTTGAAAATTATTATATCAATGAATGATAAAATAATATAGTCTAAGACTACTTGGAGACCCAGGAGCATCGTTATGCCCGCGCGATCGTTAAATTTTAAATCGGACATAATGATTGCTACGTAACTCCATTTTTTTATTATAATATGTTTCTGAAAAGATTGTAATGAGGGGAAGGCCCTGGAAAATTATTACATCATTGGGTGATGCAAAAAAAATAGCGAAGACTACTTGGAGACTTGGGGTCGTTGTTATGCCTACGTGATCATTAAATCTTAAATCGGCTATATCTTTTGCTACGTAACTCCGTTTTGTTATTATAATATGTTTCTAATGCTTGTAATGAGATGAAGGCCCATGGAAATTGCTATATCATTGGATGATGTAGATAGCATAGCGGAAGACTATTTGGACACCTGGGGTCGTCGTCATGCCCGCGCGGTCGATAATTCTTAAATCGGCCATAATTTTTGTTACGTAACTCCGTTTTCTTATTACGATGTGTTTCTGGAAAGCTAGCGATCAGACGAAGGCCCTAGAAAATTATAACATCATTGGATAATACCAATAGCATAGCGTAAGACTACTTAGAGACCTTGGGGCGTCATCATGCCCGTGCTGTCGTTAAATTTTAAATCGGACATAACTTTTGCTACGTAATTCTGTTTACTTACTATAATATGTTTTTGGAAAGCTTGTAAGGAGATGAAGGCATTTGGTAATTTTCACATCATTGGATGATTTAGATAGCATAACGGAAGACTACTTGGAGACCTAGGGTAGTTGTTATGCCCGCGCGGTCGGTAATTCTTAAATCGGCCATAACTTTTGCTGCGTAACTCCGTTTTGTTATTATAATATGTTTCTAGAAAGCCTGTAATGAGATGAAGGCCCTGGAAATTTATAACATCAATGGATGATACAGATAACATAGCTTTAGACTAAGTGGAGATCCATGGGTGTCATTATGCCCTCGCGTTCGTTAAATTTTAAATAACGTTTGCTACGTAACTCCGTTTTCCTATTATAATATGTTTCTGGAAAGATTGCAGTAAGAAAAAGGCCCTGGAAATTATTACATCATTGGGTGTTGTAAATAACATAGCGGAAGACTACTTGGAGACATGGGGCCGTCGTTATGCCCGCACGACTGTTAACTCTTTAATCGGTCATAACTTCAGCGACGTAACTCCGTTTTCTTGTAATAATATATTTCTTGAAAGCTTGTAATGAGACGAAGGCCCAGGAAAACTATAAATCATCTGGTGATGTAGATAGTATAACGGAAGACTATTTGGAGAGCTAGGGTCGTCGTTATGTGGCACGGTCGGTAAGTCTTAAATCGGCATTTGCTATGCAACTCCGTTTTCTTGTTGCAATATATTTCGGACTGCTTGCGATGAGACGAAAGACCCTTGGAATGTTATCACATCATTGGATTATGCAGATAGCATAGCGTAAGGCTACTTGGAGACCCGGAGGTGACGTTATGCCTGCGCAGTCTTTAAATTTTAAATCGGACCTTACTTTTGCTACGTTACTCCGTTTTGCTATTATAATATGTTTCCGGAAAGCTTGTATTGAGATAAAAGCCCCGGGAAATTGTTACTTCATTGGGTGATGTAGATAGCATAGCGGAAGACTACTTTCAGACCTAGGGTCGTCGTTATGCCCGTGCGGTCGGTAATTTTTAAATCGGCCTTAACTTTTTCTACGTAACTCCACTTTATTACTATGATGTGTTTCCAGAAAGCTTGCAATGAGACGAAGGCCCTAGAAAATTATTACATCATTGGATGATACAGATAGCATAGAGTAAGACTACTTAGACACCTAGGGGCGTCGTTAAATTTCAAATTGAACATAACTTCTGCTATGTAACTCCATTTTATTATATTAATATGTTCTTGGAAAGATGGTAATGAGACGAATGCCCTAAAAAATTATTACATCATTGGGTGATATAAATAGTATAGCGGAAGACTACATGGAAACCTGGGGTAGTCGTTATGTCTGCTCGGTCGTCAAATCTTAAATCGGCTATAACTTTTGCTACGTAACTCTATTTTTTTGTTATAATATGTTTTCGTAAAGCTTGTAAAAAGCCGAAGGCCCTAGAAAATTACTACATCATTGCATAATGTAAATAGCATAGCTGAAGACTACTTGGAGACCTGGGGTCGTCGTTATGCCCACACGACGTAACTCCGATTTCTTATTATAATATGTTTCCGGACAGCTTGCGATGAGATGAAGGCCCTAGAAAATTATCACGTGATTGGATGATAAAGATAGCAGCACGTAAGACTACTTGGAGACTTAGGGGCGTCGTTATGCTCGCGCGGTCGTTAAATTTTAAATCGGACATGACTTTTGTTACTTAACTAAGTTTCATTATTATAATATGTTTCTGGAAAGCTTGTAATAAGACGATGGCCTTGAAAAATTAGTTTTTTCATTGGGTGATGTACATAGCATAGCGGAACACTACTTGTAGACCTAGGTC
>QLOD02178785.1:0-11110 GCA_003260245.2 Sideroxylon spinosum
GAAATCTGAAAATAAGAATTACTTACGAATTGAAATCTAATTACAATGTTCTGAAATTGAAGAACAGAAATGAAAATTTGAAAACATAAAAATGTAATAGCAGTCTTCACTCTCTCTCCCTACAGCAAATAAAAGAAATTCTAAACCCTACAAAACTCTCTAAAACCGATTTTTGGGTCTCCCCCTCTATGTGTCTTTGCTCTCTATCTCTATCTATATCTATCTCTTCTATTTCTATTCTGTTAGGCACTCCTGCTCAATTACCAATTTGCCCCTCCTTGATTCCAAGTTCGGGTCACCTACAGAAACTACCGTCATATGGAATCTGTTGCTGAGATATATTCCCCCATTCAGATGCTCTGAAGCTGTATTCGAATATGCAATTCCCTCTAGTGCTTACCAATAGTATTCGAATGGGCCATCTTTATATTCGAATGCACGTCTTGCTTCCAAATCTCCCAGACATATGAATTAATCTTCTTGTATTGAATTCCGCTGAAAGTTATTTATCTTCTCTCATGGCATTAATCAACTGATGACTTGCACTTTGATGTATTCAGTATTCTCTATGCCCTTTTCCTTGGTATCCTCAACATAGCTCAAATTGCTTCTCATTGTGACAAAAATCAGCATATGTTCTATATTTGAGTTGTGTTGATGAACTCTGCACAAAACACATATTTTATATCATTTATACATTGTGGAAAGATGCAATTAACAATTAAATGTGTAACAATTTATGTCCAATCATACATCGTTGGGTGACGTAGATAGCATAGCGAAAGACTACTTGGAGACCTAGGGTCGTCGTTAAGCCCTCGTAGTTGTTAAATCTTAAATCGGCCATAAAATTTGCTATGTAACTCCATTTTCTTATTATGATCTGTTTCTAGAAAGCTTGTAATGAGATGAAGGACGTAGGCAAATGTTAAATCATTGGGTTACGTAGATAGCTTATTGGAAGACTACTTGGAGACCTAGGTCGACGTTATGCTCGTGCGGTCAGTAAATCTTAAATCGGCCGTAACTTTTGATACATAACTTCGTCTTCTTATTATAATATGTTTCTAGAAAGCTTGTAATGAGACGAAGGCCTGGAAGATGATTTCATCCTTAGGTGATAGGCAGAGCATAGCGGAAGACTACTTCGAAACATAGGGTTGTCGTTATGCCCGCGTGATCGTTAAATTTTAAATCGGCCATGACTTTTGCAACGTAACTCCATTTTCATATTACAATATGTTTCCGGAAAGCTTGTAATAAGATGAAGGCCCAGGAAAATTATTATACCATAAGTTGATAAGGATAGCATAGCATAAGGCTACTTGTGACCTAAGGGCATCGTTATGCCTGTGCGGTCCTTAAATATTGAATCGGACATAAATTTCTCTACGTAACTCCGTTGTTTTTACTATAATATGTTTATGGAATCGGGTGATGTAGATAGCATAGCAGAAGACTACTTGGAGACCTAGGGTCTTCGTTATGCCCACGCGGTCGTTAAATCATAAAACAGCCAAAACTGTTGCTGCGTAACTCTGTTTTCTTATTATCATATGTTTCCAGAAAGCTTGTAAAAAAGCGATGGCCCAGGAAAATTACTACACCATTGGATGATACATATAGCTTAGCGTAAGACTACTTGCCACCCAGGGGCGTCGTTATGCCTGCGCGGTCCTTAAATTTTGAATGGGACATAAGTTTTGCTACGTAACTCCATTCTTTTACAATAACATGTTTCTGGAAAGCGTGTAATAAAACGAATGCCGAAGAAAATTTTTACATCATTGGGTGAGGTAGATAGCATAGCGGAAGACTACTTGGAGACTTAGGGTCGTAGTTATGTCCGCGAGGTCGTTAAATCTTAAAACGGGCATAACTTTTGTAACGTTACTACGTTTTCTTATTATGATATGTTTCCAGAAAATTTGTAATGAGACGAAGGTCTTGGAAAATTATTACATCATTGGGTGACGTAGATAGCATTGTGGAAGACTTCTTGGACACATGGGGTTGTAGTTTTGCCTGCGCGGTCGTTAAATCGACCATAACTTTTGCCACATAAATCCGTTTTCCTACTATAATATGTTTCCGGAAAACATGAAATGAGACGAAGGCCCAGGAAAATTATTACACCATACGCTGATATAGATAGCATAGCGTAAGACTATAGGCGACCCAGGGGCGTCGTTATGCCTGCGCAGTCCTTAAATTTTGAATCGAGCATAAATTTTGCTACGTAGCTCCGTTTTTTACTATAATACGTTTCTTGAAATCTTGTAATAAGATGATTACCCTGGAAAATTATTATTTCATCGCGTAATATAGATAGCATAGCGGAAGACTACTTGGAGACCTATGGTTGTCGTTTTGCCTGTGCGGTCGTTAAATCTTAAATCGGTCATAAATTTTGCTACGTAACTCCATTTTCTTATTATAATAAGTTTCTGGAAAGCTTCTAATGAGACGAAGGCCTAGGAAAATAATTAAACCATTGGATGATATAGATAGGATAGTGTAAGACTACTTGCGGTCCAGGGGAGTCGTTATGCTCGCGCGGTCCTTAAATTTTGAATCGGACATAACTTTTGCTACGTAACACCAATTTTTTTACTATAATATGTTTCGTGATAGCTTGTAACAAGCCTAATGCGCTTGAAAATTATTACATCATTGCGTGATGTAGATAGCATAGGGGAAGACTACTTGGAGACCTTGGGTCGTGATTATCTCCGCGCGGTCGTTAAATCTTAAACCGACCGTAACTTTTGCAAATAACTCCGTTTTCTCTTGTAATAATATGTTTCCAAAAAGCTTGTAATGAGACGAGGGCCCAGGAAATTTATTAAACCATTGGATGATATAGATAGCATAGCGTAAGACTACTTGTGACCTAGCGGCGTCGTTATGTCTGCGCAGTTCTTAGATTTTGAATCGGATGTAATTTTTGCTACATAACTCCATTTTTTTAATGTAATATGTTTCTGGAATGCTTGTATTAGGATGGATGCCCGTGGAAATTATTACGTCATTGGTCGATATAAATAGAATAGCGAAAGACTACTTGGAGAGCTAGGTTCGTCACTACGCCCGCGCGGTGGTTAAATCTAAAATCGACAATAACTTTTGGTACGTAACTTCGTTTTCTGATAATAATAAGTTTCTGGGAAGCTTGTAATGAGACGAAGGCTCTGGAAAATTGTTACATCATTGGGTGATGTAGATGGCAAAGCGGAAGACTAGTTGGAGGCCTAGGGTCATCGTTGTGTCGGTGCGATCGTTAAAATGTTAAATCAGCCATAACTTTAGCTACATAACTCCGTTTTCTTGTTATAAAAAGTTTTTTTTAAGCTTGTAGTGAGACGAAGACCCATAAAATTATTACACCATTGGGTGATGCAGATAGCACAACATAAGACTACTTGTAACCCAGGGGCGTCGTTACGCTCGCGCGGTCCTTAAACTTTGAATCAGATATAACTTTTCTTACGTAACTCCGTTTTTTTTCTATAATATGTTTCCGGATAGCTTATAATTAGACGAATGCCCTAAGAAATTGTTGCATCATTGGGTGATGTAGATAGTAAAGCGGAAGACAGCTTGGAGACTTAGGGTCGTCGTTATGTCAGCGTGGTCAAAAATCTTAAATCGGTCATAACTTTTGCTTTATAACTCTGTTTTCTTGTTGTAATAAGTTTCTGAAAATCTTGTAATGAGAGAAAGGCCCAGGAAAATTATTATACCATTGGATGATATAGATAGCATAACGTAAGACTACTTGCGACCAGGGGGCGTTGTTATGCCCGCGTGGTCCTTAAATTTTGAATCGGACAGAACTTTTGCTACGTAACTTCATTTTTTTTACTATAATATGTTTCGGGATAGCTTGTGATAAGACGAATGCGTTGGAAAATTATTACATCATTGGGTGATATAGATAGCATAGCAGAAGACTACTTGGAGACCTAGGGTCGTGATTATGGCCGCGCGGTCGTTAAATCAACCATAACTTTTACAAATAACTCCATTTTCTCTTATAATAATATGTTTCCAGAAAGCTTGTAATGAGACAAGGGCCCAGGAAATCTACACCATTGGATGATATAGATAGCATAGCGTAAGACTACTTGCGACCTAGCGGCGTCGTTATGTCTGCGTGGTCCTTAGATTTTGAATCGGATGTAATTTTTGCTACGTAACTCGGTTTTTTTAATGTAATATGTTTCTGGAATGCTTGTATTAAGTTGAATGCCCAGGGAAATTACTACATCATTGGGTGATATAAATAGAATAGCGAAATACTACTTGGAGAGTTAGGGTCGTCATTATGCTCGCGCAGTGGTTAAATATAAAATCGACAATAAATTTCGATACGGAACATCGTTGTCTAATTATAATAAGTTTCTGGAAAGCTTGCAATGAGAAGAAGGCCCTAGAAAATTGTTACAACATTGGGTGATGTAGATTGCGAAACGGAGGACTTCTTGGAGGCCTAGGGTCGTCATTGCATCGACGCGGTCGTTAAAATTTTAAATCAGCCATAACTTTAGCTACATAACTCCGTTTTCTTCTTATAAAATGTTTTCGGAAAGCTTGTAGTGAGACGAAGACCCAGGCAAATTATTGCACCACAGGATAATATAGATTATACAGCGTAAGACTACTTGCGACCCAGGTTCGCCGTTATGCAGGCACGGTCAGTAAATATTAAATCGGCCATAACTTTTGATACATAACTCTGTTTTCTTATTATTATATGTTTCTGGAAATCTTGTAATGAAACGGAGGCCCTGGAAAATTGTTACATCATTGGGTGATGTAGATGGCACAGCGGAAGACTAGTTGGAGGCCTAGGATCATCGTTGTGCCGGCGCGGTCGTTAAAATTTTAAATCAACCAGAACTTTAGCTACGTAACTCCGTTTCTTGTTATAAAATGTTTTCGGAAAGCTTGTAGTGAGATGAAGACCCAGAAAATTATTACACCATCGGGTGATATAGATAGCACAGCATAAGACTTCTTGTGACCCAGGGGCGTCGTTATGCTCGTGCGGTCCTTAAACTTTAATTGAAATAACTTTTGTTAGGTAACTCCGTTTTTTTATTAGAATATGCTTCTGGATAGCTTATAGTAGGACGATTGCCCTGAGAAATTGTTAAATCATTTGGAAATGTAGATAGCACAGCGGAAGACAACTTGGAGACCTAGGGTTGTCGTCATGTCCGCGTGGTCAAAAATCTTAAATCGGTCAAAACTTTTGGTTCGTAACTCCGTTTTCTTATAGAATGTGTTTCCGAAAATCATGTAATGAGACGAAGCCCGAGGAAAATTATTATAACGTTGGATGATATAAATAGCATAGCGTAAGACTACTTGCGACCAATGGGCATCCTTGTGCCCCGCGCGGTCCTTAAATTTTGAATCGTACATAACTTTTGCTACATACCTCCATTTTTTTTTACTATAATATGTTTCGGGATAGCTTGTAACCAGACGAATGCGCGGAAAAATTATTACATCATTGGGTGATATAGATAGCACAGCGGAAGACTACTTGGAGACCTAGGGTTGTGGTTATGTCCGCGCGGTCGTTAAATCTTAAATCGGCCATAACTTTTGCTACAGAACTCCATTTCTTCTTATACTAATATGTTTCCAGAAAGCTCATAATGAGACGAGGGCCAAGGAAATTTATTACACCATTGGATGATATAGATAGCATAGCGAAAGACTACTTGCGACCTAGTGGCGTCGTTATGTTTACGCGGTCCTTAGATTTTGAATCGGACGTAATTTTTGTTACGTAACTCCATTTTTTTAATGTAGTATGTTTCTGGAATGCTTATATTAGGATGATTGCCCATGGAAATTATTACATCATTGGGTGATATCGGTAGAATAGCGAAAGAGTACTTGGAGACCTAGGGTGTCGTCATTATGCCCGCGCGGTGGTTAAATCTAAAATCAACAATAACTTTTGGTACGTAACTTCGTTTTCTGATAATAATAATTTTCTAGAAAGCCTGTAATGAGACGAAGGCCCTGGAAAATTGTTACATCATTGGGTGATGTAGGTGGCAAAGTGGAAGACTAGTTGGAGGCCTAGGGTCATCGTTGTGCCGGCGCGATCGGTAAAATTGTAAATCAACCACAACTTTAGCTACGTAACTCCGTTTTGTTGTTATAAAAAGTTTTTGGAAAGCTTGTAGTGAGACGAAGACCCAGAAAATTATTACACCATTGGGAGATATAGATAGCGCAACATAAGACTACTTGTAACCCAGGGGCGTCGCTATGCTCACGCGGTCCTTAAACTTTGAATCGGATATGACGTTTCTTACTTAACTCCTTTTTTTTACTATAATATGTTTCTGGATAGCTTATAATTAGACGAATGCCGTGAGAAATTGTTACATCATTAGGTGATGTAGATAGCACAGCGGAAGACAGCTTGGAGACCTAGGGTCGTCGTCATGTCAGCGTGGTCGAAAATCTTAAATCGGTCATAACTTTTTCTTCGTAACTTCATGTTCTTATTATAATAAGTGTCTGAAAATCTTGTAATGAGATGAAGGCCCAGGAAAATTGTTATAACATTAGATGATATAGATAGCATAGCGTAAGACTACTTGCGACCAATGGGTGTCGTTATGCCCGCGTGGTCCTTAAATTTTGAATCGGACATAACTTTTGCTACGTAACTCCACTTTTTTTACTGTAATATGTTTCGGGATAGCTTGTAATAAGACGAATGTGCTGGAAAATTATTACATCACTGGGTGATGTGGATAACATCTCAGAAGACTACTTGGAGACCCAGGGTCGTGGTTATGTCCACGCAGTCGTTAAATCTTAAATCGAGCATAACTTTTGCTAAATAACTCTGTTTTTTCTTATAATAATATGTTTCGAGAAAGCTTGTAATGAGACAAGGGCCAAGGAAATTTATTACACCACTGGGGGATATAGATAGCTTAGCGTAAGACTACTTACGACCTAGCGGCGTCGTTACGTTCGCGCAGTCCTTAGATTTTGAATCGGAAGGAATTTTTGCTATGTAACTCTGTTTTTTTAATGAAATATGTTTCTGGAATGCTTGTATTAAGATGAATGCCCGTGGAAATTATTTCATCGTTGGTTGATATAAATAGTATAGCACAAGATTACTTGGAGACCTTGGGTCGTCATTATGCCCGCGCGGTGGTTAAATCTAAAATCGACAATAACTTTTGGTACGTAATTTCGTTTTCTAATAATAATAAGTTTCTGGAAAGCTTGTAATGAGACGAAGGCCCTGGAAAATTGTTACATCATTGGGTGATGTAGATGGCTAAGCGAAAGACTAGTTTGAGGCCTAGGGTCTTCCTTGTGCCGGCGCAGTCGTTAAAATTTTAAATCAGCCATAACTTTAGCTACGTAAAATGTTTTCAGAAAGGTTGTAGTGAGATGAAGATTGAAAAATTATTACACCGTTGGGCGATATAGATAGCACAGCATAAGACTACCTGTGATCCAGGGGCGTCGTTATGCTCGCGCGGTCCTTAAACTTTAGTCGATATAACTTTTCTTACGTAACTCCGTTTTTTTATTAGAATATGCTTCTGGAGAGCTTATAGTAGGACGAATGCCCTGAGAAATTGTTACATCATTCGGTGATGTAGATAGCACAGCGGAAGACAACTTGGAGACCTAGGGTTGTCGTCATGTCTGCGTGGTCAAAAATCTTAAATCGGTCATACCTTTTGCTTCGTAACTCCGTTTTCTTATTATAATATGTTTCCGAAAATCATGTAATGAGACGAAGCCCCAAGAAAATTATTATAACATTGGATGATATAAATAGCATAGCATAAGACTACTTGCTACCAATGGGCGTTGTTGTGCCCCGCGCGGGCCTTAAATTTTGAATCGGACATAACTTTTGCTACGTAACCGTATTTTTTTTTTACTATAATATGTTTCGGAATAGCTTGTAATAAGACGAATGCGCTGAAAAATTATTACATCATTGGGTGATATAGATAGCATCGCGGAAGACTACTTGGAGACCTAGGGTCGTGCTTATGTCTGCACTGTCGTTAAATCTTAAATCGATCATAAGTTTTGCTACATAACTCCATTTTTTCCTATAATAATATGTTTCCAGAAAGCTTGTAATGAGACGAGGGCCAAGGAAATTTATTACACCATTGGATGACAAAGATAGCATAGTGTAAGACTACTTGCGAGCGAGCGGCGTCGTTATGTTCGCGCGGTCCTTAGATTTTGAATCAAACGTAATTTTTGTTACATAACTCCATTTTTTTAATGTAGTATGTCTCTGGAATGTTTGTATTAGGATGATTGCCCGTGGAAATTATTACATCATTGGGTGATATCGGTAGAATAACAAAAGAGTACTTAGAGACCTAGGATCGTCATTATTCCAGTGCGATGGTTAAATCTGAAATTGACAATAACTTTTTGTACATAACTTCGTTTTCTGATAATAATAAGTTTCTGGAAAGCCTGTAATGAGACGAAGGCCCTGGAAAATTGTTACATCATTGGGTGATGTAGATGGCAAAGCGGAAGACTAGTTGGAGGCCTAGGGTCATCGTTGTGCCGACGCGATCGTTAAAATTTTAAATCAGCAATAACTTTAGCTACATAACTCCGTTTTCTTGTTATAAAAAGTTTTTGGAAAGCTTGTAGTGAGACAAAGACCCAAAAAATTATTACACCATTGGGTGATACAAATAGCATAAGATAAGACTACTTGTAATCCAGGGGCGTCGTTATGCTCGCGCGGTCCTTAAACTTTGAATCGGATATGACTTTTTTTACTTAACTCCAATTTTTTATTATAATATGTTTCTGGATAGCTTATAATTGGACGAATGTCCTAAGAAATTGTTACATCATTGGGTGATGAAGATAGCACAGTAGAAGACAGCATGGAGAACTAGGGTCGTCGTCATGTCCACGTGATCGAAAATCTTAAATCGATCATAACTTTTGCTTCGTAACTCCGTTTTCTTAGTATGATATGTTTCCGAAAATCATGTAATGAGACGAAGGCCGAAGAAAATAATCATAACATTGGGTGATATGGATAGCATAGCGTAAGACTACTTACGACCAAGGGCGTCGTTATGCCCGCGTTGTCTTTAAATTTTGAATCGGATATACCTTTTGCTACATAACTCCATTTTTTTTACTGTAATATGTTTCGGGATAGCTTGTAACAAGACGAATGCCCTGGAAAATTATTACATCATTGGGTGATGTAGATAACTTAACGGAAGACTACTTGGAGACCTTGGGTCGTGATTATCTCCGCGCGGCCGTTAAATCTTAAACCGACCACAACTTTTGCAAATAACTCTGTTTTCTCTTATAATAATATGTTTCCAGAAAGCTTGTAATGAGACGAGGGCCCAGGAAATTTATTACACCATTGGATGATGTAGATAGCATAGCGTAAGACTACTTGCGACCTAGCGGCGTCGTTATGTTTGCGCAGTTCTTAGATTTTGAATCGGACGTAATTTTTACTACGTAACTCCGTTTTTTTAATGTAATATGTTTCTGGAATGCTTGTATTATGATGAATGCCCATGGAAATTATTACGTCATTGGGTGATATAAATAGAATTGCGAAAGACTACTTAGAGAGCTAGGGTCGTCACTATGCCCGCGCGGTGGTTAAATATGAAATCGACAATAATTTTTGGTACGTAACTTCGTTTTCTAATTATAATAAGTGTCTGGAAAGCTTGTAATGAGACGAAGGCCCTAGAAAATTGCTACATCATTGGGTGATGTAGATTGCGAAGCGGAAGACTTCTTGGAGGCCTAGGGTCGTCATTGCACCGGTGCGGTCGTTAAAATTTTAAATCAGCCATAACTTTAGCTACGTAACTCCGTTTTCCTATTATAAAATGTTTTCAGAAATCTTGTAGTGAGAGGAAGGCCCAGGAAAATTATTACACCGTTGGATGATATTGATAGCATAGCATTAGACAACTTGCGACCCAGGGGCGTCGTTATGCCCGTACGGTCCTTAAATTCTGAATCGGACATAACTTTTGCTACATAACTCCGTTTTTTTACTATAATAAGTTTCTAGAAAGCTTATAATTAGATGAATGCCTTGGAAAATTATTACGTCATTGGGTGATGTAGATAGCATAGCAGAAGACTACTTGGAGACCTAGGGTCGTCGTTAAGCCCCCGCAGTCATTAAATCTTAAATCAGCCATAAATTTTGCTACGTAACTCCGTTTTCTTATTATGATCTATTTCGGGAAAGCTTATAATGAGATGAATGACATAGGCAAATGTTACATCATTAGGTGACGTAGATAGCTTTGTGGAAGATTACTTGGAGACCAAGGTCGACGTTATGCTCGTGCAGTCGGTAAATCTTAAATCGACCGTAACTTTTGATACATAACTTCGTTTTCTTATTATTATATGTTTCTAGAAATCTTGTAATGAGACAAAGGCCCTGGAAGATGATTTCATCCTTAGGTGATGGACAAGGCATAGCAGAAGACTACTTCGAAACATAGGGTCGTCGTTATGCCCGTGCGATCGTTAAATTTTAAATCAGCCATGACTTTTGTAACGTAACTCCATTTTCTTATTACAATATGTTTCCGGAAAGTTGTAATGAGATGAAGGCCCAGGAAAATTATTACACCATAAGCTGATAAAGATAGCATAGCATAAGACTACTTACGACCCAAGGGAGTCATTATGCCTGTGCGGTCCTTAAATATTGAATTGGACATAAATTTCTCTACGTAACTCCGTTGTTTTTACTACAATATGTTTATGGAATTGGGTGATATAAATAGCAAAGCGGAAGACTACTTCGAGACCTAGGGTCGTCTTTATGCCCACGCGATCGTTAAATCTTAAAACGGCCATAACTTTTGCTGCGTAACCCTGTTTTCTTATTAAAATATGTTTCCAGAAAGATTGTAATGAGGTGATGGCCCAGGAAAATTACTACACCATTGGATGATACAAATAACTTAGCGTAGGACTACTTGCCACCCAGGGGCGTCGTTATGCCTGCGCGGTCCTTAAATTTTGAATGGGACATAACTTTTGCTACGTA
>QLOD02178830.1:0-11106 GCA_003260245.2 Sideroxylon spinosum
ACATAAACCATATGAAAAACAGCAGGAAATACACTCGCTGATTGGGAACCCAGAAAATTTATCCAGATTGCTTAGATGTTTTCTCTGAGAAAATCCCTAAGATGAAAATGGCCACACTTAGAGTACCCGACATTGTTCCTCCTCCATCCGAAGACTGTGAGAAATGCTAAATGGCTTTCCAAGGTCTGAATCCAAACGATTTAAAAACCTCACACATTTGAATATTATATTCTTGTTTCTTCCTTGTGCTTGATAATCCTTCACAACAACATTCGGGGTACTTTATCTCCCACACAAAGTTAACACTAATTGATGACATTACTTTATTTTTGAAGTGGATTTCTTGTGTCTCTACATTAGATAATGCAAATTTGGGGTCTTGCGTTGTTTTAAATGGAGAGTGGCTTTTCGGTTTTGTTGAAATTTTTATATAGAGAGTGATTTTTAGACTTGTATATATATATATATATTAATATTGAGGGAAGTGCAAAAGAAACTAAGAAATTTTTTTATACTTATTTAAGATTTTAAGATAAAACAATAGCGATTTTTTATATTTATTAAATTAAAAAATAAAAATATTTATTATTATTTTATCATTAGATATTTTTTTCTAATTCATTTTTCTTCTCCATATTTCTTACACAATAATTAACGGTGATATAGAAATTTTGAGATTTACGGTCTTCCTATTTCATTTCTCTTGTTTCCTAATTATAAAAACTCACCCAATATATATATATATATATATATCGCTTCAATTTCATTCATCTAAATAAAGAAATGCGTAAGGTCATAAAAAAAATATATAGTTAATCCAACCTCACTTGACTTTACTTCGATTATAAATTATTTGAGTTTGGGCTCAAATATTAATGAATTGTAACTAAATCATAATGAAGTTAACTTTATTTAATGCTAGGTTATAGGGTAATTTTATAATATTAAATGAGTTAATAATTACTATTTGAATGAAAAATCTAACAAATAACATCTGAATATAACTCTATATATGATAAATCTAAAACTGTGTACTAATCTAATTAAGAAGTCTTATTAGAAACTTAAAAAGTTGATTATGATTTGGGTTAAATTAGTAGTATTTAGTTATTATAAATAAATCCTTATGATCTCATATTTTATTCATTTAATTATTGGTTTCAATTAAAATTTTAAAATTTTTATTTTCATATGAGTGTTATTATGGATTCAGGAGCATATCCATAACATTATAAAGAAAATATTAGACGTATTGGTGAAATCAAAAAATTAATAGAGTTTTAATTTTAGTGAAAATTTTTAATTTCTTAATATGCTTTTTAAGCTCCCGTCAAATTTAAATATTAACTCAAATGAATTTTAGTATTTATCTCAAATTAAGTCATTTACAAAATTTAAATTTTTAAATATCATGTTACTTTATTTTTATATCCCTAATTAATTTACACAAATGAATTTTTTATAAGTTTTATTTTATTAAAAATAATAATTACATCACATTATTTTACTTTTTATACCCTAATTATATTGTATAAATCATTTTTTTCATAGTTTTTATTTTATTAAAAATTATATTATAATAATTTAATAAAAATCACAGTGTATGCACACTTTTACTTTTTATAAATGTAAGAACATTTGTTCTTCGTACGTGAAATTCCGTTAGCACCCCCAACACTACGTTCACCGATGTGAGAACGAAAATCTTGTCGAAGGTTCATCCTAAATTAACCGATGTGACAATGAAAATCTTGTCCAAGGTTCATCCTATTTTTTCTTATTATGGGCTTGTTTGAAGTAAAAAATAAAAAATAAAAAACTAAAAGTATAACTTTTTTAAGTTTAGAATGTAAATATTTGTTTTGGAATGATGGTTAAATATTTGTGATTGATTTGATATAAAATTGTTAAAAATTATATAAAGTGACATGTGACAAAATATTAATGGAGAATCTTAAAAAATTTTTAGAGTTTTGTGAAATTTTTTAGTATAAATATCAATACAATTTTTTAAAAAAATCTAGTAAAACCGTTGGAACGCGCTATTTTGACCTGTTCTAACGAATTTTGAAAATTTTTTAAAAGAAATTAAAATTTTGGAGTTTGAAAAATGTGGAACTTTTAAAATTTTTAGATTTTTTGAGTTTATTTAGTACTCTAAACGAGCCTTATATTCTACTAAATCCCTTTAGTTATTTACTTTATCATACTGCCTCACTTTCTATTATTTGGCACATCTAGGTGCCGTTTAAAACCCCAACCAACTTAAAAAAATCTAAAAATTTTCAAATTTTTTTTCAAACAACTTAAAAAAATCTAAAAATTTTCAAAACTTTTAATTTTTTTCGAACTTCAAAAAATTCTAATGTTCTCAAAAAATTTATAAAAATCCGTTAGAATGCATCATATACATTTCAATGGATTTTGCCAAATTTTTGAAAAAGTTAAACTAATATTTTGTATTAAAAAGTTTCACAAAATTCTAAAAATTTTTAAGGTTGTCCATTAAAATTTGGTCACGTGTCACTTTATATAATTTTTAATAAGTTTATATCAAATCAGACAATCATCATTTCAAAATAACTCTTTACGTTCTAAATTTCAAAAAAATTAATTTTTGTTTTTTTTTTTTCACACTCTAAATGCGCCCTTAATTAAGAAAGTATATATATATATATATATATATATCTAAAGATTAAAGAAACCACAAAAAAAAAAAAAAAAGTAATGAGAGAATCTTAAAGATTAAAATGCAAAATGAGGGAATCTTAAAGATTAAAATGCAATTAAAAAGAACATACAAATGTGTAGAAAGTAACAGGCATAAGCTGAGAAAACATTAGACTGTTGCTCCAGTATACAAATCTGAGCTTTAGCCGTCAATAAATTAAACCTTACGGGTGTGTTTGTTTAAAGGGATTAGATGATGGGATAAAAGTAATACCTTGAGATAATATATGTGATAGAATAAAACATAAGATTAGTTTTTAATGTGAGATTATAAATGTAGTGTTTGATTTGTGGGATATAAAGTGGAATAAAAGATGTGATTTGATATAAGATGTGATAGGAAATAATTCTGAATATTTGGATTTTGGAGGGAAGCAAATCTAGAAATGAAGGATGAGTAATACCACATCCCCTATGGTATTACTCATCCCCCATTTTTTAGGATATGAAGTCTAGTCCGGAATTCTAATACTGCAAACAAAAACAGGACTAAAGTCAACTTGGTCAAGAATGGTGGACTGCTTATCCAATCCCCCATTTTAATCCCTTAAACAAATATGGCCTATGAGCCTTTTGATCCCGGGGCCGAGCCACACTGTGCAGCAGGCTCAGATGGGCTCCAACTCAGTGCCAAAAAAAAAAAAAAAAATACTAAGTAAATTTTGAATCAAAAAAGAATTAACCTAGCCCATCTCTTCAAAAGCCCAATTCCAGTCAATCCTTTACGAGATTTTCAATTTATTGAGTTTTGACTTTAAGTCTTGGATAGGTGTTTGGTACGCCAAAACATATCGAAAAACTCTGAAAAATCTTTAAAAGTAACTTTTTATCTCACTGCACGTATTATGAATCATATACTTTATCTTATTTTATCTCCTTTTTTACTATACCAAACACCTTCTTTGTAATCCTGGCTTTGCTCCTGTTCTGATCTGATAGTGTCTTTTGCTAATTTGTTCTCTTAGGGTCAGTTTAGTGCAAAATTATTTGGTGAAAAACTCTAAAAATCTCTGAAAAACTTTGAAATTCTCTGTTATAGTTTTACATTTTCTTTCCTTTCCAAATTCAAAAAAAAAAAAGTGAAACATCTTTTGAAAAAAATAACATTACTAGAATTCCGTTAATTGAATGAGCAAAATTTTTTTGGGAATGTTGTCACGAACTCCAAGCTATCAAATGACACTCACTTTGCCTACTTTTTGCATACTTTTTGTATACCGTCCCAATGGAAAGTACCAAACCATTCTGACGGTTTTCCCACTGCTCCATTTCGGCTAATGCAAAAGTCAAAAAATTCTAACCAAAACCATTCCGACAGTTTCTGTCTCCAAAAAGTTAACGTAAAAGTCAAAAAGTTTCACTATTCATCTCTAAAAAACGTGATTTAGTTGCTACGCACCAAACGCCAAAAAATTTTTCAAACCACATTTTTTGTCCTTTTTCTTTTTTTCGCCCAGCCAAACGGCCCTTAGTATAAAATTTATTGACAAGAAGCGGCACATGTCCATTGTGATATCACATGTCCAAGATGTGCGATGAAATTTATTGTTAAATTAACTGACGGAATGAAAAAAAAAGTAGAATAATTCAAAGCACAAGTCTTGAGGAAAAAAGTACACAAAGTTGCCAAATATGATTTAGCGAAAACCATGCCACCCATAGCATGTGGCTCATATTTGGCAATGGACGAAGCAACAGAGTAATTGATTACAGTGGAAGTAGGCTTCCCCTGTTTCCAGAGTCTGACCAACCCCAGTTGATCTTCAGACAGATTTCTCGCAGAAAATTGGCAATCGCCGTCTGTTGGATCCACTTCCAGAGCCTTTGTAGCTGAGAGTGCAGGAACCAACTCGCCAAAAACAGAGCATAGAGCAAATACAGAACCAACTGGGCTGAGCCCGGGAAAAGAATTGATGCCAAACACACTCCACATAGCGAACCAAACACCACCTTCATAGCACGAACCGGCGGGGAATTACGAGTAAGTTCCTCAACATGGAAAGCCAGGCAATAAACGAGCAGACTAACGATGGAAACTAGCATGGTCTTGGGGTGGGTTTGGAATGGAGAAAAAGCCTTTCCTTGGCATTTTATTTCCAGGAAGTTGAGCAGCACCGGGACAAGAAAGGCGAGAATGGCCTGGCGGGAAGTGGGCCGTGGAAGATACTGAACTTGTAAGTAGTTCCTTCTATCGATAAACGCCACATTGATTCTTCTTGCAGCCATCAAATTGCAGAGAAGAGAAGAGCTTGAAATGAAATACACTGGTTTATCCATGCGGGTCTGCTGTTACCTTATATAGTGGAGTTCTCCATGACCCGTCGATAAAACATAAAGAGGTTTCTTTTTTTTTTTTATAAATTGTCGATGATTGTAGCCCATTAGAGGGACAGGTGGGGCTAACATTGGGGATTGTTTTTCAATTTTAGTAAAATTACTTTTCCCCTCTCCCCTCACCCGCATCACCCACGACAGTCCGGGCGAAATTACAATATTACACATTTTCTTTATAAAATCATATATATTATTGATTAATTAATTAATTAATTTATTATTTTTATCTTATTAATTAAATTAGTTTATTTAATTTTTTAATATCTTTTTTTGACTTTATTTATTTAATATTCTTTCTATCTCTTTTTATTATATTTATCTTTTTCTACTTTATTTAACGTTTATCTTTATATTTAATGATTATTGGTTTATGTATTAGATTTATCTATTTATTATATTTATTTAATATTTTTATATATTTTATTTATTATATTCACTTTTTTATTTTATTTAATATTCTTTATATTTAATGATCATTAGTTTATGTGCCAAATACTCATTGGTTTTTTTTAAATATTGGATAATTCAGATTTTTTTTTTATCTTCAATTCTAACTACTCATTCAATTATTTATTTTTTATTTAATTAATTAATTTATTTTCTATTTTGTGTAAGCATAAGTTATACTATTTTTTGTACTATTTTTATTTTTAGGTAAAATTAAATGAATATATATATAAAAGAAAATTATTTAATTAAAGAAAAAAGAAATAGATACAAAGAAATAAACAAGAAAATAAATGAAAAAATAAAATATATAAGGAATGTTAAATAAATAAGAAAAAAGAAAAAAATTACGTAAAAACATAATTATTTAAATAAATAAAAAAGAACAATTATATAAAGAATATGAAATAAATTTAAGAGAAAAAAAGTAAATAAATGTACAAAGACTATTAAATAATTAAAAGAGAAAAAAATATAAATACAAAGAAAAAATAAATGAAATAAAAAAATAAAAGAATTAAATTAAAAAATAACATAAAAGAATAAAATAATTAAATTAAAAGTAAAATAAAAAATCAAAAAATAAAATCAAAAAATTAATTTATTTAAAGGGGGAGGGGTATTAGGTAATTTAGTAGGGGCCGGTTTGACCGGACGAGAGGTATGGGTGTTAGGGGAGGGGGGAAAGAAGCTCCCTTATTGTAACATTTTAAATTATATCAATAAATTTTATTTTTAAATATTTTAGTATTTAATATAATTAATGTATCATACCAATAACTCAATTATATTTTTATCATTTGGACGACATTCCAAAAATAAAAAAATAAAAACAAAAACATTTTCGATGCACTACCGTTTATTCCCGGAAAAAACAAAAGAGAAAACTATCATCAAATCAAAATTTACTTGCCTTGGCCGTTGGATTTAGTTGTAGATGCGTGGGTGGCCAAGACTGGCTACGCGGTGGTGTTAGCACGCTGGCAGAAAATCCAATGTTATCCACCCCGCCCCCGCCCCCGCCCCCCTCTTCAAAGGTTCCCTTATGTGAAAGCTGGTAAGATGCCCTTTACAAAATCAACCGTGAGGATGAAAGAGAAAAACCAAAAGGGGAAGTCACGTAATTCAACCATTTGAACCTCGCAATGTGTGAAGTATGATGCTCCCTCCCTCTTATTCCCGTTTGGTTATGGAAAAAAAAAAAAAAAATTTCTACCCTTGTAACTTATTTATCCCATTAGTCACTGTCTATCTATTTTGTACTTGTGTGGTAATAAAAAATATCGCCAAACGTATTCGTCACGTCGGCAAGAGAACGGTTGCTTAAGTCTGAAAAAAAAAAAGAAGTCAAAAGGAATGGTCAATAAGGATCCCCAACCATAATTCCAACCATAATTCATGCGATGGTAAAATCAAAAATAACTTAAGAGAATCAAATAGTAAATTGACAGCAATTCGTGGACAAATAATTAGTATACCTGAATTGAGTGTATAGTCTGCTATCTATATTTTGAAGGTAAAAAATAAAAATAAATAAATTAATATTGTACCATTAGAAATCTAATGATTACTGTCCATTTGGGAAACCTCTCTCCCATGAGGGTATGTCTTGCATTAAATACCTTTTGCTTTGTATTACATTAAATGTCCCTTACTTTGCATTGAATGCACATCATTTTATCTTAAAATGTGCCTGAAGCAAATAGAAGGATTGTGTGCGATGTGACCTTTAGGAACTGCACAAATATCCGATCTGTCTGTCACTTGTAAGAATGGAGTCTCGTCAAATGTAACTGAACAGTAATAAAAGAACAAAATTCGTTACCCCTTAATATTTATAGTGAGGGATAAATGCAACCATTTATTCAGTGGATCTCCTTACATCCCTTCTGATCAGGAGTATCTTTCCCGAACACTCAAGCGTAAAAGTCTTGTGCTCGAGGATGCTGCTACGTGTTAAGTATATTTTTTGTATCAAGATATTACAGATATGATTAACGTATTTCGTCTAAAATTATTACAATTGTAAAATATTATTTTTTATTTAAAAATCAACTATACGAAACTAAACGTTAAATAATACACGATAAAACAAAGATGGGCGTAACTTTGTTGTTATGAAAGCTTACTGCCAGTCAATCATTAAGTCTGAAAATGATATAATCCCCCAGCTTTATGGGTAATTCTGTCCTTTTATTAAACTTTGTAAATAAACCCGGCAAAGTGAAAAAAGAAAAAAAAAAAAAAAAAAAGAAGTGTACTTGTAGTACGCAATATGTGGACTATTCGAAATTTCGAAGCATTTACTTTCGTCCCGACGAGGAGATCCTAATGCTAAAATTTAATTTTAATTCTTTTATAACGACATTTTTAATTTTTAAATTTTTATAATATATTAAAATATTTTAATTTTAACTATTGAATGGACTTTTATAAGAGTCTAAATATTAAAAATATAATTTTAAGTTTTAAAATTACATTTTAATTTCAGAAAATCTCCAATCCATCCATTCCATACTTTGGATGCATGCTCCCTCATTAAATGAAAAAATAAAAATTTAAGATATATTTGAGCATTTATTTTTAAAAAACAAAAATAATATGACATATTTCAATAAATACTTAACACTTTAATAGTAGTTGATAAAAATACCATAAATGTGTCCGTGATAAAGTTATGCCTGAATATTTATTTTAAAAAATAAAAACAACTAATTATATTTTAATAACATTTAATAAGGATACGAGAAGTGTCCATCTAAAAAAATAATAGAACACATTTCAATAAGTATAAGATATTTGTAAATAAAGTATTCAACGAGTAGTGCCCATAATAATAATTTATGCAACATACGTTCTTTATATAAGGTAAATTATACTATATATATTTTAATTTTTAAAAAAATAAAATATGTTTTGATAAGTATTCAAAACATGACAAAATAATAAGTTAAGTTTTTATAAAAGACTGACATGTGTCAATAGAGTATTCGACTAATACATAAGAATTTAGGTGGCATTTGGGTTGAATAACTTATTGTGGTGACTTTTTACGATTTCACATTTGGTATGTAAACCTATTTTCTATTTTCTAATTCAGATTTTGAAAACACAAGTGGCCAAACATATTGGAGTTGTTATTCTTATTTTCGAAAATGCTAAATAAAAAATGAGCTCAAAACAAATATACTAAATGACACATTAACAATTTTAAAATCATCATTTTTCAAAAAAAATTTAATTACTCAATGTTAATACATTTTAACTATTATTTATTATTTAAAAAAAATGGCACACGTCCATTCCAAGCCCGCGAGGAGAGTTATCAATGGTTTATTACAACGATGGACCAAAACTCATAGAACTCTTTGAGAATTAGCTTTTATTAAAATCTGTTAAATAAATCACTTTTTTAAATTAAAATTTGATTTTCTTTTTACGGGTTTTATTATAGATATCTATTAATATTTTCATAAGAAAATTATAGAAGAAATACGTAAGACAGAAAAAGCTACTTAAAAACCTTTTTCTTTGTATCCAATTATATGCATTAAACAATGTGAATAACACAGGGTTCTTTCTGGCTCTGGTTTATACCACTACGACTAGCACCCCGAAATCTACCCACTTGATGTTCCTTCGGTTCCGGCTTTATCATTGTTACAAAGCCCCTTTGAATCTCAACGTTGCTCTGATATCACTTATTGGGATTCCAAAAAATAAACCAAGCAAGAACATGTGGAACTAATACAAGAACTTATAGTAGTTGGGCCAAACGTCGGGCCTACATCCTCTTCGCCAAAGTCTTGTTCGAACGGAAATTACAGTTTAAACAAACCTTCAAAACCTTCTCCGAAATACAGAGACTTCCTTCATTAGTATATTAATAAAATTTTGACGCCTGAAACTTTTTATTAATTACAATTGATCATTTTGTGACTCATGCTGATAATGTGATACATGTTAAATCATTACAATATAGTGTTAATCTTTCAAAAATTAAAGAACAATGTAAATTTGTCTCGAATTCAAAATTTTGACCAAACAAAATCATAAATTTAACTAGAATTCATACTAAATTTATGATCATGAATTCGAGGACTAGAATGCAAATCCAACACCTTATTTTGGAGAGCTAATAAGACCCCAATGGGATGCATCCAAAAGTCTCTTTCAAAACTTTTACCCCCTCATAAGTGTACGTCCCACACTTATGTCATTACTTGGATGGTAAATTTTACTCCTCTCTTAAGTTCCCCCCTTAGTTTTCCCCTATTAGAGAATAATTTTTGAACACTCCTAGAGTCAACTAAAAGTTATCCCCCTTTAAACACCTTGTTTTAACGTTTTTAATTCTCGTTAACAGTATCGTTAATTTGATCAAAATAAATATAATGTTAGTTAAAAAATAATAGATAAACCAATAAGTCAAAATAAATATAATTAAAAAAATTAAATAATAAGCAACCATTCAAAAGTACATATTTTAAAAAAAAAGTTCTTTAAATAAATTTATAAAAAATTAAATTTCTAATGAAATAAATAATACAACTTCAAATTATCCAAGATAATTAAATAGAGTTGGTTTTGCAATTTAATATTTAATTTAATGGGTAACAAAATTAAGGACATCACAAGGACAAAAGAATCATTTGACTATTTTTTCTATCATTCACCTTCTCTTATTTATAAAACATCCAAACCAAGTCAAAAGTTATCCCCTCCATAAATATCACATCAATGTAAGTCAACCCTCTAAAAATAATACCCCCTCTAATCTTATACCCCCTCTAAAATTTATCCTCCTGAAATTTTAATACCATCCAATCAGACCCTAAGTTATTTATTCTTTCGCAGACTCTCTTATTATTATTTTTTATATCATGAGAACCGACAACCACTATTCTTCAATTGTTCGATAAAACCATGACTAAATAAACCCATTAAATCCGTAGAATTAGGTTACGTATTCTTATACAAACTAATATATATACATATATATTTCTACGACGGAAATTTTCAGCCACTATTCTGCAGATGGGCACTGAATAAACTCATTATACTCATACAATAGCCCACAAATCAAAAAAAAAAATAAACATGCATGGACTCACTTCCAATGATTACCCAGAGGAAGGAAAGAGCATTAGTCAACGGCGCTAGAAGCCTGGTTTATCCTCTTTTCTTAGAGATCTTAAATATAATTTAATCTCAAAACCATTGATTTAAAATCCATGGTTATTCAATCAGAACCTACTAATACTGTTCACTACAGTACAGCACCAAAGGTTCTTATTAAAAGCCCAGAAGAAGCCCTAATAGTTGAAAGCCATTTCCCGGAAGCTGAAGCTGAAGGTGTTCAATGATCTGCAGCTCCATAGTGAATTGTCAACAGCCACTCCAACATTGAGCTATAATCCATATGTAAGTGTTGTTGCTGAGTCCTACACCATTGTTGAGCTGCATTGTCAAAAGAGTTCCCAAGTTACCATAGGGAAATTTTCAATTTCAAATCCTTCTTCAGTGCAAAATAGACAATTACAGATGTAATAAAGAAAGTCAATTAGGGGATGACATACAAATGGAAAGGCTGGC
>QLOD02178838.1:0-11105 GCA_003260245.2 Sideroxylon spinosum
TTATTGTTGCAAGATTTGTAGAAATATATTATCGTAAGATAACAGAGTTACGTCGCAAAAGTTATGTCCGATTTAAAATTTAACGACTGCGCGGGCATGAGGACGCGCCTGGGTCTCCAAGCAGTCTTACGCTCTGATATCTGTATCATTTTATGGTTTGATAATGTTTAAGGGCCATCGTCTCATCGCAAGCTTTCCAGAAACATATCATAATAACTAAACGGAGTTGTGTAGCAAACGTTATGCCAGATTTAAGATTTACCGACTGTGCGGGGATAACGACGACCATAGGTCTCCAAGTAGTCTCTCGCTATAGTACCTACATCAAACAATGATGGGATAATTTCTCAGGGCCTTCATCTCAGGGCAAGCTTTCCAGAAACATAACATAATAAGAAAACAGAGTTTTGTAGCAAAAGTTATGCCAGATTTAAGATTTACTGATCGCGCGAGCATAACGACCACCACAGGTCTCCAAGTTCTCTTCCTCTATGCTGTTTATATCCTCCAACAATGTAATAATTTTCCACAGGTCTCCAAGTTGTCTTCTGCTATGTTGGTTATATCCTCCAACGATGTAATAATTTTCGAGTGCTTACGTCTTGTCACAAACTTTGCAAAAATATATTATAATAAGAAAACGAAGTAACGTAGTAAAAGTTATCGCCGATTTAAGATGTTAACGACCGCACAGGTCTAACAACGACCAAAGGTCTCGAAGTAGTCTTCCGCTATGCTTTTTACGTCTCCTAATGATGTAATAATTTTACAATGCCTTCGTCTTATCACAAGCTTTGCAGAAACATACTATAATAAGAAAACGGCGTTACGTAGTAAAAGTTATAGCCGATTTAAGATGTTAACCGTCACACGAGCCGAACAATGACCCAAGTTCTCCAAGTTGGCTTCCTCTAGGCTGTTTACATCTCCCAATGATGTAACAATTTTTCAGGGCCTTTTTCTTATTAAAAACTTTCTAGACACATGTTATAATAAGAAAACAGACTTACATAGCAAAAGTTAGCGCCAATTTGAAATTTTAATGACCGCGTGGGCGTAACGGCTACCCCAGGCCTCCAAGTTGTCTTTCGCTATGCTGTTTACATCACCCGACGATGTAATAATTTTCTAGGGTCTTCTTTTTGTTACAAGATTTGTAGAAATATATTATCGTAAGATAACGGAGTTACGTCACAAAAGTTATGTCCGATTTGAAATTTAACGACTGCGCGGGCATGAGGACGCGCCTGGGTCTCCAAGCAGTCTTACGCTCTGATATCTGTATCATTCACTGGTTTGATAATGTTTAAGGCCTTCGTCTCATCACAAGCTTTCCAGAAACATATCATAATAACTAAAGGGAGTTGTGTAGCAAAAGTTATGCCAGATTTAAGATTTACCGACTGCGCGGGGATAACGACGACCATAGGTCTCCAAGTAGTCTCTCGCTATAGTACCTGCATCAAACAATGATGGGATAATTTTGTAGGGCCTTCATCTCAGCGCAAGCTTTCTAGAAACATAACATAATAAAAAAACAAAGTTTTGTAGTAAAAGTTATACCAGATTTAAGATTTACCGATCGCGCGGGCATAACGACCACCACAGGTCTCCAAGTTGTCTTCCGCTATGCTGTTTATATCCTCCAACAATGTAATAATTTTCCACAGGTCTCCAAGTTGTCTTCTACTATGCTGGTTATATCCTCCAACGATGTAATAATTTTCAAGTGCCTTCGTCTTGTCACAAACTTTGCAAAAACATATTATAATAAGAAAACGAAGTAACGTAGTGAAAGTTATCGTCGATTTAAGATATTAACGGCCGCACGGGCCCAACAACGACCAAAGCTCTCCATGTAGTCTTCCGCTATGCTGTTTATGTCTCCCAATGATGTAATACTTTTCCAATGCCTTCATCTTATCACAAGCTTGGCAGAAACATACTATAATAAGAAAACGGAATTACGTAGTAAAAGTTATGGCCGATTTAAGATGTTAACCGCCGCACGGGCCTAATAATGACCCAAGGTCTCCAAGTAGTCTCTTGTTATACTATTTGTATCATACAATCATCGGATAATTTTCCAGGGCCTTCATCTCAGCGCAAGCTTTCCAGAAACATAACATAATAACAAAATGGAGTTTTGCAGCAAAAGTTATGCCAGATTTAAGATTTATCGACTGTGCGGGCATAACGACCACCACAGGTCTCCAAGTTGTCTTCCGCTATGCTGTTTATATCCTCCAACAATGTAATAATTTTCCACAGGTCCCTAAGTTGTCTTCTGCTATGCTGGTTATATCCTCCAACGATGTAATAATTTTCGAGTGCCTTCGTCTTGTCACAAACTTTGCAAAAACATATTATAATAAGAAAACGAAGTAACGTAGTGAAAGTTATCGCCGATTTAAGATATTAACGGCCGCACGAGCCCAACAACGACCAAAGGTCTCCAAGTAGTCTTCAGCTATGTTGTTTATGTCTCCCAATGATGTAATACTTTTCCAATGCCTTCATCCTATCACAAGCTTGGCAGAAACATACTATAATAAGAAAACGGAGTTACGTAGTAAAAGTTATGGCCGATTTAAGATGTTAACCGCCGCGCGGGCCTAATAATGACCCAATGTCTCCAAGTAGTCTCTTGTTATACTATTTGTATCATACAACCATCGGATAATTTTCCAGGGCCTTCATCTCAGCGTGAGCTTTCCAGAAACATAACATAATAACAAAACGGACTTTTGCAGCAAAAGTTATGCCAGATTTAAGATTTACCGACCGCGCGGGCATAACGACTGCTACAGGTCTCCAAGTTATCTTCTGCTATGCCGTTTATATCCTCCAATGATGTAGTAATTTTCCAGTGCCTTCGCCTTGTCACAAGCTTTGCAAAAACATATTGTAATAAGAAAACGGAGTTACGTACAAAAAGTTATCGCCGATTTAAGATGTTAACGGCCGCGCGGGCCAAACAACGACCAAAGGTCTCGAAGTAGTCTTCCGCTATGCTTTTACATCTCCTAATGATGTAATAATTTTACAATGCCTTTGTCTTATCACAAGCTTTGCAGAAACATACTATAATAAGAAAACGGCGTTACGTAGTAAAAGTTATAGCCGATTTAAGATGTTAACCGTCGCACGAGCCGAACAATGACCCAAGTTCTCCAAGTTGTCTTCCGCTAGGCTGTTTACATCTCCCATTGATGTAATCATTTTCCAAGGCCTTTTTCATATTACAAGCCTTCTAGAAACGTATTACAACAATAAAACGGACTTACATAGCAAAAGTTGTGGCTAATTTGAAATTTTAATGACCGCGCGGGCATAACGGTGACCCCAGGTCTCCAAGTTGTCTAATGCTATGCTATTTAGACCACCCGATGATGTAAAAATTTTCTTGTGTGTTCGTCTTATTAGAAGCTTTGCAGAAACAGATTATCATAGGATAACGAAGTTGCGTAGAAAAAGTTATGTCTGATTTAAAATTTACTGACCGCGCGAGCATGACGACGCTCCTGGGTCACCAAGTAGTCTTTCTCTATGATATCTGCATTATTCAATGACCTAATAATGTTCAAGGGGCCTTCATCTCATCACGAGCTTTCCAGAAACATATCATAATGATAAAACAGAGTTGTGTAGCAAAAGTTATGCTAGATTTAAAATTTACCGACCACTCGGGCATAACGACGACCACAGGTCTCCAAGTAGTCTTTCGCTATGCTATCTATATCATCTAATGATGGGATAATTTTCCAGGGCCTTTGTCTCAACGCAAGCTTTCCAGAAACATAACATAATAACAAAACGGAGTTGTGTAGCAAAAGTTATGCAAGATTTAAGATTTACCAACCGCGCGGGCATAACGACCACCATAGGTCTCCAAGTTGTCTTCCGCCATGCTGTTTATATCTTCCAATGATGTAATAATTTTCTAGTGTCTTCGTCTTATCACAAGCTTTGCAGAAACATATTATAATAAGAAAACGGAGTTAAGTTATCACCGATTTAAGATGTAAACAGCCGCACGGGACGAACAATGACCAAATGTCTCCAAGTAGTCTTCCGCTATGCTGTTTATGTCTCGCAATGGTGTAATCATTTTCCAGTGCCTTCGTCTTATCACAAGCTTTGCAAAAACGTACAATAATAAGAAAATGAAGTTACGTAGTAAAAGTTATGGTCGATTTAAGATGTTAACCGCCGCACGAGCCTAACACTGACCGAAGGTCTCCAAGTTGTCTTCTGCTAGGCTGTTTACATCTCCTACTGATGTAATCATTTTCTGGGGCCTTTTTCTTATTAGAAGCTTTCTAGAAACTTGTTATAATAAGAAAACGGACTTACATAACAAAAGTTATGGCTAATTTGAAATTTTAATGACCGCGCGAGCATAACAGCGACCCCATGTCTCCAAGTTGTCTGCCGCTACGCTGTTTACATCACCTGACGATGTAATAATTTTCCTGTGTCTTTGTCTTATTACAGGATTTGCAGAAACATATTATCATAAGATAACGAAGTTACGTAGCAAAAGTTATGTCCGATTTAAAATTTAACGATCGTGCGGGCATGATGACGCTCCTGGGTCTCCAGGTAGTCTTACGCTATGATATCTGTGTCATTCAATGGTTTAATAATGTTCAAGGGCCTTCATCTCATCATGAGCTTCCAGGAACATATCACAATAATAAAATGGAGAGGTGTAGCAAAAGTTATGCCAGACATAAGTTTTACCAACCACGCTCGCATAACGACGACCACAGGTCTCCAAGTAGTCTTTCACAATGCTATCTGTATTATCCAATGATGGGATAATTTTCTAGGGCCTTAGTCTCAGCGCAAGCTTTCCAGAAACATAACATAATAACAAAACAAAGTTGTGTAACAAATGTTAGGCCAGATTTTAGATTTACCGACCGCACGGGCATAACGACCACCACAGGTCTCCAAGTTGTCTTCCGCTATGCTGTTTACAACCTCCAATGATGTAATAATTTTCCAGTGCCTTCATCCTATCACAGGCTTTGCAGAAACATATTATAATAAGAAAACGAAGTTACGTGGTAAATGTTATCGCCGATTTAAGATGTTAACGGCCGCGTGGGCCTAACAATGACCAAAGGTCTCCAAGTTGTCTTCTGCTAGGCTGTTTACATCTCCTAATGATCTAACAATTTTCCATGGCATTTTTCTTGTTACAAGCTTTCGAGAAGCATATTGTAACAGGAAAACGGACTTACATAGCAAAAGTTATGGCAAATTTGAAATTTTAATAACCGCGCGGTCATAATGGCTACCCCAGGTCTCCATGTTATCTTCTGTTATGCTGTTTACATCACCCGACAATGTAATAATTTTCCAGGTTCTTTGTTCTATTGTAAGCTTTGCAGAAAAATATTATCGTAAGATAAAAAACTTACGTCGCAAAAGTTACGTCCGATTTAAAATCTAACAACCGCACGAGCATGAGGACGCTCCTGGGTCTCCAAGTAGTCTTACGGTTTGATATCTATATCATTCAATGATTTGATAATGTTCAAGGGCCTTTGTGTCATCGCAAGCTTTCCAAAAACATATCATAATAATGAAACGGAGTTATGTGGAAAAAGTTATGCCAGATTTAAGATTTACCGACCGCGCGGGCATAACGACAACCACAGGTCTCCAAGTAGTCTTTCACTATACTATCTGTATCATCCAATGATGGGATAATTATCCAGGGCCTTCATCTCAATGCAAGCTTTCCAGAAACATAACATAATAACAAGACGGAGTTGTGTAGCAAAAGTTATGCCAGATTTAAGATTTACGGCCGCGCGGGCAAAACGACCACCATTGGTCTTCAAGTTGTCTTCCGCTATGCTGTTTATATCCTTCAATGAGGTAATAATTTTCCAGTGCCTTCATCTTATCACAAGCTTTGCAGAAACATTTTATAATAAGAAAACGGAGTTACGTAGTAAAAGTTATCGTCGATTTAAGATGTTAACGGCCGCGTGGACCTAACAACGACCAAAGGTCTCCAGGTTGTGTTCCGCTAGGCTGTTTACATCTCCCAACAATGTAACAGTTTTCCAGGGCCTCTTTCTTATTACAAGCTTTCTAGAAACATATTATAATAAGAAAACGGATTAACATAGCAAAAGTTATAGCTAACTTGAAATTTTAATGACCACGCAGGCATAACAGCGACCCCAGATCTCCAAGCTGTCTGCCGCTATGCTGTTTACATAACCCAACGATGTAATAATTTTCTTGTGTCTTTCTCTTATTACAAGATTTGCAGAAACATATTATCGTAAGATAACAGAGTCACGTAGCAAAAATTATGTCCGATTTAAAATTTAACGACCGCGCGGGCATGACGATGCTCCTGGGTCTCCAAGTAGTCTTACACTATGATATCTACATTATTCAATGGTTTAATATTGTTCAAGAGCCTTCGCCTCATCACGAGCTTCCCAGAAACATATCATAATAATAACATAGAGTTGTGTAGCAAAAGTTATGCCAGATTTAAGATTTACCGATCGCACGGGCATAACGATGACCACAGGTCTCCAAGTAGTCATTCGCTATGTGATCTGTATCATCTAATGATGGGATAATTTTCCGGGGCCTTCATCTCAGCACAAGCTTTCCAGAAACATAACATAATAACAAAATGGAGTTATGCAGCGAAAGTTATGCAAGTTTTAAGATTTATCGACCGTGTGAGCATAAAGACCACCATAGGTCTCCAAGTAGTCATCCGCTATGCTGTTTATACCCTCCAATGCTGTAATAAATTTCCAGTGCCTACATCTTGTCACAAGCTTTGCAGAAAACGGAGTTACGTAGTAAAATTTATGGCCGATTTAAGATGTAAACTGCCGCGCGAGCCTAGCAAGGACCCAATGCCTCCAAGTTATCTTCCGGTAGGCTATTTACATCTCCCATTGATGTAATCATTTTCCAAGGGCTTTTTATTATTACAAATAGAAACTTCTTATAATAAGAAAACGGACTTACATAGCAAATGTTGTGGCTAATTTGAAATTTTAATGACCGTGCGGGTATAACGATGACCCCAGGTCTCCAAGTTGTCTGCCGCCATGCTGTTTACATCACCTGACGATGTAATAATTTTCTTCTGTCTTCATCTTATTACAAGCTCTGCAGAAACATATTATCGTAAGATAACGGAGTTACGTAGCAAAAGTAATGTCTGATTTAAAATTTAACAACCGCGCGGGCATGACGACGCTCCTGGGTCTCCAAGTAGTCTTACACTATGATATCCGCATTATTCAATGATTTAATAATGTTCATCTCATCACGAGCTTTCCAGAAACATATCATAATAATAAAACAAAGTTGTGTAGCAAAAGTTATGCCTGATTTAAGATTTACCGACCGCGCGGGTAGAACGACCACCACAGGTCTCCAAGTTGTCTTCTGCTTTGCTGTTTACATCCTTCAATGATGTAATAATTTTTCAGTGCCTTCATCTTATCACAAGCTTTGCAGAAAAATATTATAATAAGAAAACAGAGTTACGTACTAAAAGTTATCACCGATTTAAGATGTTAACGGCCGCATGGGCCTAACAACGACCAAAGGTCTTCAGGTTGTCTTCCGCTAGGCTGTTTACATCTCCCAACAATGTAACAGTTCTCCAGGGCCTTTTTCTTATTACAAGCTTTCTAGAAACATATTACAATAAGAGAACGGACTAACATAGCAAAAGTTATGGCCAATTTGAAATTTTAATGACCGCACGAGAATAAGGCTACCCCAAGTCTCCAAGTTTTCTTCTGCTATGCTTTTTACATCACTCAACGATGTAATAATATTCCAGGGTCTTCGTCTTGTTTCAAGCTTTGCAGAAACAAATTATCGTAAGAAGACGGAGTCACGTCGTAAAAGTTATATCCGATTTAAAATTTAACGACCGCACGGGCATGAGGAGGCTCCAGGGTCTCCAAGAAGTCTTACGCTCTGATATCTGTATCATTCAATGATTTGATAATGTTCGAGGGCCTTCGTCTCATCGCAAGGTTTCCAGAAACATATCAAATAACAAAATGGAGTTGTGTAGCAAAAGTTATGCCAGATTTAAGATTTACCGAGTGCACGGGCATAATGATGACCACAGGTCTCCAAATAGTCTTTCACTACAATATCTGGATCATCCAATGACGAGATAATTTTCCACAGCTTTCATCTCAGAGTAAGCTTTCCAGAAACATAACATAATAACAAAACGGAGTTATGTTGCAAAAGTAATGCCAGATTTAAGATTTACCGACCGCGCGGGCATAACGACCACCACAGGTCTCCAAATTGTCTTCCGCTATGCCGTTTATATCCTCCAATGATGTAATAATTTTCCAGTGCCTTCGTCTTATCACAAGCTTTGCAGAAAACGGAGTTACGTAGCAAAAGTTATGGCCGATTTAAGATGCTAACCGTCGCGTGGGCCTAACAATGACCCAAGGTCTCCAAGTATTCTGCCGCCAGGCTGTTCATATCTCCCATTGATGTAATTGTTTTCCAAGGACTTTTTCATATTACAAGCTTTCTGCAAACTTATTATAATAATAAAATGGACTTACATAGCAAAAGTTATCACTAATTCGAAATTTTAATGACCGCGTGGGCATAACGACGACCCCAAGTCTCCAAGTTCTCTGCCGCTATGCTGTTTACATCACCGATGATGTAATAATTTTCCTGTGTCTTCGCCTTATTAGAAGCTTTGCAGAAACATATTATCGTAAGATAACGGAGTTACGTTGCAAAAGTTATGTTCGATTTAAAATTTAACGACCGCGCGGGCATGACGACGCTCCAGGGTCCCCAAGTAGTCGTACACTATGATACCTGCATTATTCAATGATTTAATAATGTTCAAGCACTTCACCTCATCACGAGTTTTCCAGAAACAGATCACAATAATAAAACGGAGTTGTGTAGCAAAAGTTATGCCAGAGTTAATATTTACTGGCTGCGCGGGCATAACGACGACCATAGGTCTACAAGTAGTCTTTCGTTATGCTATCTGTATCATCTAATGATGGGATAATTTTCCAGGGCCTTCATCTCAATGCAAGCTTTCCAGAAATATAACATAATAACAAAACGGAGTTGTGTTGCAAAGGTTATGCAAGATTTAAGATTTACTGACCGCGCGGGCACAACGAGCACCATAGGTCTCCAAGTTGTCTTCCACTATGTTGTTTACATCCTCCAATGTGGTAACAATTTTCTAGGGCCTTTTTCTTATTACAAGCTTTCTAGAAACATATTATAACAAGAAAACGGACTTACATAGCAAAAGTTATGGCCAATTTGACATTTTAATGACCGCGCGGGCATAACGGCTGCCCCGGGTCTCTAAGTTATCTTCCGCCATGCTGTTTACATCACCCGACGATATAATAATTTTCCAGGGTCTTCATTTTGTTGCAAGCTTTGCGGAAACATGTTATCGTAAGATAACGGAGTTACTACGCGAAGGTTATGTCCGATTTAAAATTTAACGACCGCGCGAGCATGAGGATGCTCTTGGGTCTCCAAGTAGTCTTACGCTCTTATATATGTATCAGTCGATGATTTAATAATGTTCAAGGGCCTTTGTATCATCGCAAACTTTCCAGAAACATATCATAATAACGAAACGGAGTTGTGTAGCAAAAGTTATGCTAAATTTAAGATTTACCGACCGCTCGGGTATAACGACGACCACAGGTCTCCAAGTAGTCTTTCGCTATGCTATCTATATCATCTAATGATGGGATAATTTTCCAGGGCCTTTGTCTCAACGCAAGCTTTCCAGAAACATAACATAATAAAAAAACGGAGTTGTGTTGCAAAAGTTATGCCAAATTTAAGATTTATCGACTGTGCGGGCATAACGACCACCACAGGTCTCCAAATTTTCTTCCGTTATGCCGTTTATATGCTCCAATGATGTAATAATTTTCCAGTGCCTTCGTCTTATCACAAGCTTTGCAAAAAACAGAGTTACGTAGTAAAAGTTATGGCCGATTTAAGATGTTAATGGCCGCGCAGGCCTAACAACGACCAAAGGTCTCCCAGTAGTCTTCCGCTTTGTTGTTTACGTCTCCCAATGATTTAATCATTTTCTAGTGCCTTCGTCTTATCACAAGCTATGCAGAAACATACTATAATAAGAAAACGGAGTTACGTAATAAAAGTTATGGCCGATTTAAGATGTTAATGGACGCGCGGGGCTAACAACGACCAAAGGTGTCCAAGTAGTCTTCCGCTTTGCTGTTTACGTCTCCTAATGATGTAAACATTTTCCAGTGCCTTCGTCTTATCACAAGCTATGCAGAAACATACTGTAATAAGAAAACGGAGTTGCGTAGTAAAAGTTATGGCCGATTTAAGATATTAACCACCGCGCGGGCCAAATAATGACCCAAGGTCACCAAGTTGTCTTCCGCTAGGCTGTTTACATCTCCCATTGATGTAATCATTTTCCAAGGCCTTTTTCTTATTACAAGCTTTCTAGAAACTTATTATAATAAGAAAACGGATTTACATAGCAAAAGTTATGGCTAATTTGAAATTTTAATGACCGCGCAGGCATAAGGGTGATCCCAGGTCTCCAAGTTGTCATCCGCTATGATGTTTACATCCTCCAATGATGTAATAATTTTCCTGGGCCTTAATCCTATCACAAGCTTTGTAGAAAACATATTATAATAAGAAAACGGAATTACGTACTAAAAGTTATCGCCGATTTAAGATGTTAATGGCCACGCGGGCCTTACAACGACCAAAGGTCTCCAGAATGTCCTTCGCTAGGCTGTTTACATCTCCCAACGACGTAAAAATTTTCCAGGGCATTTTTTTTGTTACAAGCTTTCTAGAAGCATATTATAAGAGGAAAACAAATTTACGTAGCAAAAGTTATGGCAAATTTGAAATTTTGATGACCGCGCGGGCATAACGGCTACCCCAGGTCTCCAAGTTATCTTCCGCTATGCTGTTTACATCACCCGATGATGTAATGAATTTCCTGGGTTTTCGTCCTGTCGTAAGCTTTGCAGAAACATATTATCGTAAGATAACGGAGTTAC
>QLOD02178874.1:0-11099 GCA_003260245.2 Sideroxylon spinosum
AGGTAGTGGGTGATTAAAAAGAACATTTACGACATACTAAAATATAAATATGGAAAATTAAATTTACTTAATTAGGTGGTAATTACTATTTTTTTTTTTTATTTTCATGAAAAGTGTTAGTAGTTGTGGGATGTTAAGGGTTATTAATGAAAAAAAAGAAAAGAAATTTTTTTTTATCAAATTTGAAGTTTCATTAAATTCCAGACTTCACCAAATGCCTACAATGTCTCATCTTTATATATTATAGTATATATATATATATGTGTGTGTGTACATAGAGTAGAGTAAAATGGTTAAAGTAATTAATTTTATTCATAAGTAAATTTTTATGTTTAAATATGTTTTAAATTTTATTTTTTATTTTTAAATATTTAATTTTACAAATAATGGGTCTAGCGAATCAATCCAAATCCGTTAATCATAGAATCTGATACATATAGATTTGATAGAGCACGGATTGAATTGGTCGGATCTAGTTTAAAATTATTAGATTTAGTCTCGATCAAACCTGGACCAATTTCAACCCACTGACAGGCCTAGTTATAATTAGTGTGTTTGGGAAGAGTGGCTACTAAAATTTTTTGTTTTTTTATTTTTTATTTTTTATTTTTTATGGTTTCTAAAACGATTAAATTCATCTTCTTATATTTTAAATTTTTATTAAATTATGAAGAGTAAAAACATTAAATTACCAAAAAATTAACAAGTTAGTTACTAAAAAACTAATTTTTTTTTCATTCCCAAGCACCAAAAAATTAACCTTTTTAATAGGTAGCTAGGTTCGGTGATGGAACAAGTTTAAATTAACTACCACATCTAATTACATATTATTTTTTTGAACGGAAACTCTAATTACGTTTCACATTTTTACTTACATGTATATTAGAATTAACATGTCGCCTTCCTTAACGTTTGTTAACATCATTCATGTCTTTAGTGATGTAAATGAAATGAACCAAAACCAATAGTATGGTATGTAAATTAAATTCATTAAATTTGACGATTTTTAAAAATTAGTTCTGATTTATGTTCAATTTAACCATCTTAGGAGTTAAATTCAAACTAAACCTTTTATGAAATTCTTTTGAAGTTAACTTTCAATAATTTGATATTTTACATTATATATATTAGCTTATCAAATTCAATTAAATCCAACATTATAACGAGTTTAAAGTTATATCTCAGGTTTGGTTCGTTTGTATTTCTACAATCCTAATTGCAAGAACGAAATCATGTGGAGACAACTAGGGTCACTTGAACCTCTCCTCTTCAAGTGAAAAGACCAAAATACCCTTACTATTTTAGTACAAAATTATCATTGGCCCTACTTTTTTCAAGTTTTCCTCTCCCAAACTTTCTGTTTCATGTAGCATGCCTTTTTTCTCTTCTCAATAATGAATGATATTACTTTTCTTGCACGCTTGATTCCAGTACCTTCTCTCAATTCTTGATTAAAGTACTTATTTAGAACTTTTGTTCAATTTCATATGCATTAATCCCCTTGACAAAAATTCTAAGTTGGTCCCTGGCTATTGGCTTAGGTTGAATCAGGTGAACTAGACTAATTTCCAAGCTGATTTGATATGATTTGATATTTATCCTTGATGTATTTACAGATACGGAGGTGTTTGGAGTACCGAAAAAGTTTAAGAAAACCAAAAATTAGCATTGAAATGATGTAAAAAGTGACATATAACGAAATTATATAGAAGAAAATTAAAAATATTTCTTTAAACAAAGCTTAGAAAAGTGTGAGAGCAACCTAAATTAGATATTGACTCGATTGTGTGGAATTGAAATTGAATTCATTGACACTTGCATCTCCCACAAATTTTTTGATCGTGGTCTGAAGTTGTTTTTTAATTTTAAATTCCTAAATTTAAATCTCTACTGTTTATGTAGTATTGAATTAATCTGACTCTTCATTTTAAAAATATAATTTTTCCTTTTCTTAAAAAGCAAATCAGTAAACCCAAATGCATTTATTCTCTTCTTTCCTTTCTCTTGACAACAATTTCACCCCCGCTGCTGGTTCGTTCACCGCTGCTAATCCTATGGTTGCCGCAGTCGACTTCAGGAAGACCCTTCTTCACTATCTCAATTGTAATGATTCTAACTGAAAGAAAATCAAAAAGCACAAAAGACAAACAGAGGCCTTTAAAGGAGAAGGAAAAGAGAGTCATTCGTCGCCTCAATAGCTTTACTTTTGACCACTATCCTATAAATATCCTTTACTCTATATATACATTAATATGCGTATGTATGTAATAAATTAGATTATTGATTTGATATTGAAAGATACAAAATATGGAGAATACCTTGAAAAAAAAACAAAAGCAAATAAACGAAAATAAATGAGACACGAGATTTAACGAGGTAAAACCCTAGAACCACTTCTAGGTAAAAACCTTTAGTCTATAAGGGGACTAATCCTAAAAATCAATCCACTATAAAATCGAAAATTACAAGAGTTTATCATACATGACTCAACTCGACACACATCCTCGTCTAAGTACCTCTTGCTTGCTAGAACCTGTAATGAATCTTCTCCCGTGCAATTGACTCCGTTTCTGAACCCGAACGACACCTCCTAGAACCCAGAGGTGTTTTTAATTCTTCAAACCCTTGAAGTAATGATTAAATATTGTTCTTTGTTTGTTTCCATTTTTTATTGATTATGTCGCAATATGTTTTCTTAATTCTCCAAAAGTGTTAACCTTAGATATGGCAAAATATGATATATTTATATTCGCTCTACTCGTTCCCAATATGGAAACAGAATTAGAATAAAATATGCCAGAATTTTCGCTATAAGATATTTATATTCGCACCATCCGTTCCCAATATGGAAACAGAATTAGAATAAAATCTGTCAGAATTTTTGCATTAAGGAACAACTTAACCAATCAAGACTTAATATGAAAAGTATACTTATTGACTCGCAATTGTCATATCTAAAAATTAAACCTTACAATAACCTCCTTGACAACTGCGTAATAAAAACCAAACTAAAATACAAAATCACAACCCCAAGTTCAAATCCGAGCATTTGACTCCCCCTTAACAGATGACTTAAACAATATCTGTAATATCCCCTATGAGCATTGATGTATTTCCAAATTCCTGAAATGTATCATAGTCTAAAAATAATTCATTAGTACCAAAAAACCCGACAAGACAAATGTTAGAGAACCAGTAATAAAAATAAAATAAAATAATTCTATTTATGTCAAAATTCTCAAAATTCCATTCATGTCTCTTCTTTTTTTGTCATGCAATTTTTAATTCACAAATAAAAAAAAATAAAAATAACACTCACAAAATCAAACACTAGAAACATTGAGACACAACTTGAGACATCCCAAACAATCATATCACTCAACATTCTCAAAACAAACCTTGAAACCTCCAAAACCAAATAACCTTAAAGAGTAAGCTTAATAAGTTATCACAAGGAAAATTTTATGACAATATCCACTAAAATAATCAAAAAAATAAATAAAAATAAAATTAAGCAAATATAGAGGCATGAAATAAGTTATCTCATGAACCCCAAGAAGGAAAAACTAATTGCCAAATATGCATAAAACTAATTGCCAAATATGCATTCTCAAACTTGTATAAACTCTTCGTAATTATGAATACTGAGATGAATAAATGTCATACCAATAGAAAACAAATGCCTGTGCAGTGGTGTAGAACTCATGATAATCTGTTCCAAGAGCTCAAAGCTATCAAGATGGTATTGGAAGGATAGAATTTCCTATCACCTATATCACTGTCTAGAATCAATTCTGTATGCTTGAAAATGTCCTACAAACTCACATATTTCCATTTTTTTTATTTTTTTATTTTTTTGGTGACGAAGTATGCTTTTCTAAAAGACTGCAATATTCAACATAACTGCCCTCATTCTAATATGGTTTGGTGGTTTTCACTCATTTCAATGGCAGGTAGCCCTCTCGGTTTTACCATAGTGACTTTTCTCGTTTGATGTGCAAGTATGCCGGTGATTGTCACACTATCCATTGTGATAGCCCTTTCCAAAGAGTCTAGCCAAAGAATTTATTATTTGAAGCATACAAAAAGCAGATAGACAAGGTACTGGATCAAGTACAAACTATGGATAATACACACGTGATCGTTCGAGAAGTACTTAGATCTGAACCAAAGGCATGACAATACTCATCAAGTCAATATTAAAAGAAGTGTATACAAATATGAGGGATAAATGCAAAAAGTTCTAATTCTCCAAGATAAAATGAACTTAATAACATGCTTTTTTTTTTTTTTTGAATGTGCCACTCGGTGAAGAGTACTGGATTTGTTATATCTGAAGTTGAGATTAACCTCAGTTATAGGTTTCCACCAAGAATTGGCAAAAAGATAATAATAAATAAATAAATAAATAAAATAAACAAATTCATGGATATTAACCCAAAGAACTTCCTAAGAAACTCAAATCTTTGAAGGTCAAGGGGTTTGGTAAAGATATCAGCAAGTTGAAATTCAGTTTGAACATGTTCGAGAATAATAACTTTATTTTCAACAAGCTCACGAATGAAATGATGTCGGATGTTAATATGTTTAGTACGAGAATGTTGAACAGGATTCTTTGAAATATTTATGGCACTCATATTGTCACAGTATACAACCATATTATCCTATTGAAACCCATAATCAGTAAGCATCTGATGCATCCACATCAATTGAGTACAACAACTCCCAGTGGCAATGTACTCGGCCTTGGCAGTAGACATAGAGATAAAGTTCTGTTTCTTACTAAGCCAAGACACCAAATTATTACCAATAAAGAAACAACCCTCAGATGTGCTCTTTCGGTCATCAGCATACCCAGCCCAATCGGTATCAGAGTAGCCGACTAAACAAACATTGGTCTCACGAGAGAGCCAAGTGCCAAGGTCAATTGTTCCATTCACATATTTGATTATGCATTTCACAGCAACAAGATGGGACTCTTTGGGGCAAGCTTGGTAGCGAGCACAAATTCCAACACTAAAAACGATGTCAGGTCTGCTCGCAGTTAAGTAAAGCAAGCTGCCAATCATACTCCTGTACTAGGTAGAATCAACATCCTTTCCAAAAGTATCTTTACTAAGCTTAACACTAGTACTCATAGGAGTCCGTGCATGCCTAATACAGGATAAGCCGAATTTCTTAACTAAGACTCTAGCATATTTCAACTGAGATATAAAAATCCCATCTTTAGACTATTTAATCTGAAGACCTAAGAAATAATTCAGTTCACCAACCATGCTTATTTCAAATTCTTTTTTCAAATGTTCTCCAAAATCATGAGCAAGTAAATCATAAGTAGACCCAAAAACAATATCATCTACATAAATCTGGGTAATCAAGATATGTTTTTGGTCTTTCTTAATGAATAAGGTCTTATCAGTACTTTCTCTGACAAATCCAAATCAAGCAAAAAAGTAGTGAATCTCTCATACCAAGTTCTAGGAGCTTATTGGAGACCAAACAAGGCCTTTTTAAGCTTGTACACATGATTTTCACATTTACGGTCTTTAAACCCTTTTGGTTGTTCTACAAAAACTTCCTCTTGGAGAAAACCATTCAAGAATGCACTTGTAACATCCATCTGATAAAGATTGAAAACTAAGTAACATGTAATAGTTAGTAAAATGCGAATAGATTCTAGCCTAGCTATGGGAGCAAAGGTCTCATCAAAATCCATACCCTCAATCTGGGTGTACCCTTGAACTATCAACGTAGCTTTATTACTTACAACTAAGCCATTTTCATCAGATTTATTTTTGAAAATTCACTTAGTTCCAATGAAATTCGTATGACTAGGTCTAGTTATAAGTTCCCACACGTCATTTCTGACAAATTGATTTGCCTCTACATTCATTGATTAACCCAATATTCATCAAATAAGGCTTCTTTGATATTTTTAGGTTCAATATGCTACATATAACAAGAGTAGGTTATCTTATCTCTAACTTGTCTTCTTGTCTTCATTTTATCGCGCACATTTCCTATCACTTGATCAACTGGATGATTTAACTTTACTCTGGCTGATGGTTCCAACTTCTTTTGTTCATCAGTTGATTGAGATTGCACATCTTCATTTTGCTTTTCCACTTTGATTGCTTTAGGTTTTTCTTCTTCATTAGCATCAGGGATGTTTTATAGACTCATTCCCATATCATGTCTTGAAAAATCAACATGACCATTGTTAGTATCATCAATTACAACATTAGCTGATTCCATGATAGTCATGTTTCTAAGATTAAAAACTCTAAATGCACGACTGTTATTAGAATACCCAATAGATATTCCTTCATTGCTTCGGGAGTCAAACTTACCCAATTGCTTACGATCCCTAAGGATGTAGCATTTGCTCCCAAAAACTCTGAAATATTTTACATTGGGTTTCTTACCTGTCCATAGCTTGTATGGAGTTTGCTTTGTACCAGGTTGAATATAAACTCCATTGATGATGTAACACACTGTGCTCACAGCTTCAGTCCAAAACTTTTTGGCTACACTTTTCCCATGAAGCATAGTTCTTTCCATTTCTTAAAAGCACTCTGTTTTTTTCTCTCTACTACTCGATTCTGCTAAGGAGTCTTTGGAGCTGAAAATTCATGGTGTATTACATGCTTGTCATAGTAAGATGTAAAGTTAGAATTATCAAATTCTGTACCATGACCAGTGCGAATCCTCACAATCCTTTCAATCTTCATTCATTGTTCATTTTGAATTTTCTGGCACAAAGGCTTAAACACATTAAATGCATCAGATTTTTCATGAAGAAAATAAGCCCAACAATAGCTTGTGAAGTCATCTACAACAGCAAATATATATTTTTTACCTCCATCACTAATAGTGCGAGTGGGACCCATAAAATCTATGTGAATGAGTTCAAGCGGTCGAGAAGTAGCTATCCTAAAAGTTTTCTTATGCGCAGCTCTCGTTTGCTTTCCCTCTTGACAAGGTCCACACATATGCTTGACAAACTTCCCAAATTTGGGAATTCCCTTGACTACCTCAGACTTAGAAATTCTCGTGAGATCACGAAAATTTATATGTTTAAACCTTTGATGCCATACCTCTAAGTTACTTATCACAAAAGAATCACAAGTAATCTTATCATCACATAAGACTCTATAACAATTATCACCTATTCTCACACCTCTCAGAATGCACTCCCCCTCCTTATTTAGAATGTGACACCCTTCCTTGGTGAAGCAGTGCACATGGTGTTCGAGTCACATAATTGGCTTATGCTAATGAGATTTGCCTTTAACCCTTTAACATATAAGACATCATCTAACTAACCCATCTTTAGTCTACTCACAACTCCTTTCCCTTTCATCACCAAATGTGATAGTCCCTCCATTATATTTTTCAAAAGACTTAAACATACCCTTATCACCACACATCCCTCCATTATATTTTTTAAGATCAACTTTTTCTTTTGACTTTCCATCATATCCCAATCTTGAGGTGTTCTTGGTTGGTTTCTAAACGCTCAAAATTTCTTCCAATTGTTTTGATCCTGTATCAAATTTAGAGAAGGACAATTTACCATTTTTTAAATCAAGTTCAAGACACTTAATCTTACTCTTGAGTTTGTCATTCTTAGTCATTGCTTTTCTTTTTGCAGTTCAACTTTCTTTAAGCTTGTTGAATAGGAATACATCTCTCACTACCATCTCGGAATTCCTCTTGAGAAGTTCTTCTATCTCATTATTTTGTTTCTTTTTTTCATTTTCTCCCAATTTTACTTTCGCTTTCAACATCTTTTTTTTTTTTTTAGCAATTTATGATATTGTTTGTATAATTCATTGTACGTTTCTTGAAGATCAGGTTCCTCTCTATCTAAATCTTCAGCATCACTTATTTCAGTGTCACTTTCTATGCTTCTATTCTCTAAACTTTGTGCAAATGCAGCAAATGCCATGAAGTGTTTTTGTTTAGTTTCAGATTCTGAAGTAGATGATTCTTCACTCTCACTATCATCCTATGTCACTTTAAGGACCTTTCCTTTTCTCTTCAATCTTGTTGGACATTCTTGAGCCATATGTCCAAAATCCTGACATTCAAAACACTTCATACCTTTCATCAATTTTGAAATGTTTTTCTTTTCAAATTTTTTTTTTTCAAAATTTTTCTTTTCAAAACTATTTTCTTTCTTTGAAGAACTGTTCTTTTTCTTATTTTTTCTCAAATTTCATTTTGCTCAACTTGTTTTATTTTTTATTTTTGAAAACCTTTTTAAACTTTTTAGCAAGAAAAACAATTCATCCATGTCTTCATCTGAGTCATCATCTTCTTCTTTCATAGTAGTTAAAGCCAAACCTTTTTATTTTTTAGAAAAGCGAAGATTAGACTCAAATATTTGAAGAGAGCCAACCAATTCCTCCACTTTTATGAATTCAATATCTTTGGCCTCTTCAATAGCAGTTACCTTAGATTGAAACCTATCTAGAACAAATCTTAAAATTTTACTCACAATATCAAAGGAATGAATAATTACGCCTAAGTTAAAATGAGAATTGACATTATCACTAAATTTAGCATAAAAGTGATCAAAATTCATCTTTTTCCATTTTTAGATTTCAAAATTAGTTTTCAACTTAAGGAGTTTAGACTTTTTCACAGTGCTAGTACCTTCATGAGTAACTTGGAGTATGTCCCAAGCCTCTTTTGCAATATCATATGTAGATATTCTACGAAATTCATCAGCACTGACGGCATTGAATATTGAATTCATTGCCTTCCTATTCCATCCAATACTCTCAAGTTTACTCTTATCCCATTCAGGAACAGATTTTGGGACAGTGGTACTCTTATCAACAGAGACCGTAACAAGACGAGTTCAACCCCTCTCAACAGAGTCCCAAACTCTGTCATCAATAAACTGAAGATGAGCCCTCATCTTGACTTTTCAATATGCATAATTGGTTCCATCGAATAGAGGAGGCCTAGTAGACGACCCACCTTCTTTATAATTCTCCATAAGTATATTTTTTTTGAATACAGATCTCATGAAAATAAATATTTTTTAAATCTAGTGACCCGCTCTGATACCAATTGAAAAATAAAAATATGGAGAATACCTTAAAAAAAAACAAAAATAAATAAACGAAAATAAATGAGGCATGAGATTTAACAAGATAAAACCCTAGAACCACTTTTAGGTGAAAACCTCCAGTCCATAAGGTGACTAACCCTAAAAATCAATCCACTATAAAATTGAAGATTACAAAAGATTACCGTACATGACTCGACTTGACACACGTCCTAGTCTAAGTACTTCTTGCTTGCTAAAACCCACAATAAATCTTTTTTCGTGCAATTGACTCCATTTCTAAACCCGAACGGCGCCTCCTAGAACCCAGAGGTGTTCTTAATTCTTCAAACCCTTGAAGCAGCGATCGAATATTGTTCTTTGTTCGTCTTCACTTTTGATTGGCTATGTAGTAATATGTTTTCTTAATTCTCCAAAAGTGTTAAGCCTAGATATGGCAGAATATGAGATATTTATATTCGCTCAACTCGTTCTCAATATGGAAACAGAATTAGAATAAAATCTACCAGAATTTTCGCTATAACATTTTTATATTTACTCCACCCATTCCTAATATGGAAACAGAATTAGAATAAGATCTGCCAAAATTTTCGCATTAAAGAACAATTTGACCAATCAAGACTCAATATGAAAATTATACTTATTGACTCGCAATTGTCACACCTAAAAATTAAATCTTATAGATATTTATATATATATTTAGTGGCTAAGATTATATTGCTATTTGATCAATAGTTGAAATTTTATTATTAGTTTTTTTTTTTTGTGCCTTTAAGTACAGAAAAATGCTAGTATGGGTGTGTTTGAAGTTATATACATTGATAAGTGTCTTATATTTTATATAGTGAGTAGAAAATTTAAATTTTATAATTTTGTAATTTGTGTTTGCAAAGATTTATAAAATTTTATATATTTTTTTTTAAAACTCAAAAAGGTGCCTATATATATGTAATGCAACATTTTGGTTAATTGTACAAGAAAAATATAATAAAATAAAATTTGACGGTGCATTTTTTAAGATGGCTGAAAGCAATCACGGGCCTCGATCTGACTCTGATAGGCCGGTCGTAGTGGACGACGTCTTTCACAGTGGTGGAGCTAATAAGTTGAGCCGGCGATGGTCAGACACCTTCGAGCTAGAAGCGGCGAAGTAGTTGTAGAAAAAATAAAATAAAAGAAATGCTTTAGGGTTTATCGATTTACTCTTTAATAAAATAAATTTATATTTTTAAAATGAAAGGTCAAATGAATTTAATGTTAAATAATTGATTAAGATTTAAATTCAGTAACATCAGCATAAAGTAGCAAGTTCAAGCCCCCACACCAAATCTTCACCACAGCTTGCCTTGATCTGTAAGTGGACCGACAGGGTAGTTGCATGGTCGGTTCTGAGTCTTCTGGGTCTAAAGTAAACTTTTCAAATTAGTATCCTTATATTTCAAATATAAAATTTGATAAAAAATTTATTATCAACTACAAGCCATTGTATCCGTCATCATTGGCCAAAAAAAAAAAAAGAAAAAAAAGAAAATAAGAGTACGAATTTCTAATATATCCGTATCTCAAAAATTAAGATTTAGAAAGAGTTATAACACAATAAACTTATAATTTTCATAATATTATATTGTATTCTGAATTTATTTTGTTTTTTAGGTTTTGGGTTATAATTAAAATTGAAACCTTAATTTTTATTAGATTTTTTACAGAAATTATATATATAAAACTAATATATATACATATAAAATTAAGAACCTAAAAATTAGGTAAAATTAGTGGATCTCAAGCGAGAGTTTTTCCAAGGGCCGGCGCTGGGTAGTTGCAATTGTAATATCTGTATATTAATGGATTTATATAATTGACCCATATCTCTTTCATTGCATTAATGAAAAACCTAACTGTGAACTTGAACGACGACTCTCTCTCTCTCTCTCTCTCTCTCTGCTCGTGATCTACCTCATGCTCAAATAACCCTTCCGAGCTGCCAACCATCTTTCTGAACTAATTACAGTACGGGTGC
>QLOD02178949.1:0-11092 GCA_003260245.2 Sideroxylon spinosum
CACAGAATTTGCGTACCAAGAAGTTGGTCATCTCAGGTTCTCTCCCCCTAGCTTCTTAATAAACTGGCAATATATATTATATATATATATATATATATATTTATATGCATAGACACAGTTCTAATGGCTACTGAGTACTGACGTTAACGGCTAATAGATCCTCAGTCCCCTGTTACTACAAAGTATACTTTTCAACGATCAAAAAATTTGTTCATTAGAGATTCATTATTAGTCGTTAATAGTATTATCGATTAAGCAGAAGTTGGTTAATCTCAGAAGGCATGGATAAGCAATATACTCATTAATTTGATTGCCAAAACGTCAGCGATGATTATTAATTATTTTTGTTTAATTATTTTATTTTTTTTGCAGTTTGGGAGCTTAGCCGCTAAAAATATAGTACATGCGAATTAAGTAGCATCTTTACCGACTGATTTGTCTACAAGAGCCGCAAAAATTTTATTATTTTTATTTAATTATTGTATTTTTTTTTTTAACCTTTAGTAACTAAAATTTAATCGTTAAAAATGCATGTTGGTAAATATTATTGTCAAATGTTTAATTTTTCTCCGACCAGTTGGTGAAGAAAAGTTATAAAAAATTTATTACTTTTATTCAACTATTTTAATTATTTTGTTTTTTGTAACTTTCAGTGACCAAAATTTTGAATTCTAAATTTACCCGTAAAGATTGGTGCCAAATGTTTACCTCTTTTTCTTGGTTAATTGTTGTTGTAAGTGGCTTTTTTTTTTTTTTTTTTTTACAGATAATGTAGTTGGCGAAAATAATTCCTAAGAGTATATCGCCTTATAGTGCGGCATTTAAGTCTTATTGGTGTCTCAACTCTGTATTAATATTCAATTTCACTATTCTTTTTCGAGCAATGTTACAATTAAAAAACAATATAAAAAAATTATTTTGGCACTATTATGATTTTACTTTGTAAAACATAGATATATTTATTTAGTCTAACTTATTTGTTAAATGTAAGATCATATATATTTTTTATGTAAGATCGACTCGTTAAATTGATAAGCGGCAACAAAAAGAGTTGACTTTAGATTGCTCAACAATGAACCAGCTGATTTACATTTGAAAATTAATAACCTTCCAGGGCCCTAAAATCAACAGTTGGCGTGTTTCCAAGGCCTCTGTTGGATCTCTCGTCAGCAAACTTTGCCAAAATATTTGATGCAGCGGTTGGGGTCGTTCTATCTCCTCCCTTCGACCCGTATCGCGACAGCCTCAGTTACATGCTGGCTTCATATGCGATTCCATATGTTGGACTCGTTGGTTACGTGGGAACAAATCCCCTTCTCGAGGGCTACAAGACAAAGCGGGTTTCTCTCTCTTCTTTCCCTCTCCTCCCCCCCCCCCCCCCGGGGGCCCTTCCTCGTCTTTTACATTTCTATACACATCGCTAGTCAAAAAAAAAAAAAAAAAGCAAACCAAAATAAAAAATAATCTCTCATTAACATATCACAGTAGCAAAATGTAAAAGTGGATTCTATTTTTTACTTTTTATGGCCATAATTAATAACATTTTTTAAAGCGTAAAACATTAAAAGTAAAATATGTTTAGTATTTTGCATATTTGGTCATTAAAAAAATTATAATGATGTGATAATGGTATTTTTGTAATTAAAATGTATGTTAATAGGTAAATTTTTTTCTAAGTCATAGACCATAAACTTCCACTGCTAGCTAGCTTTCTGATAACTCTATACAACCTGAAAATATTATCTAAATATTTTAACAAAATAATGTGGTTAAATTTGTGCTCATTACTTAAAAATAAGATAAATTACACCTATTTTCCACTAATATTTGATTAATTACAGTTTCACCACTTAATATTTAAATATTATATTTATCTCCCTTATTTTAAAATGTTGCTAACATTGATTCACTTCCATTAAACCAATCTTTAAACTTAATAGAAAATTTTGAAATAATTAAAATTTAAGGTAGCATTTAGTTTACATTTTTAATTTTTGTTTTCTGTTTTTTTTCTATTTTTTGTTTTATGTGTTTTATATTTTAAAAATTCCTAAACACATAAAATAAAAAATGCATTTGGTTTAACATTTTTTTTGTTTTTTACGTTTTAGGATTCTCATTGTTTTGGGTCAAAACGGCTAAAAACGACTTTTAGTCGTTTTGTATTTCATGTATAAATCTATTTTTTATTTTTTAAAACAAGCTTTGGAAACGCGAGTGACCAAATGTGTTTTCAATTATTTTTTTTATTTTCAAAAGACATCAAATATAAAACATGCCCAAAACCCGTATACCAAAGAGGACCTAAGTGTTTTTTTTTTTAACTCATCTATTTCTCACATTTGTAATGGAATTTTTAACATAAATCCCCAAAAACAAGTAAAAAAATTTGGAAATTTTTTGTGAAAAAGTTGATGAATATGTGAGAGAATGGGAGATAAAGTAAAGAAAGTACTTAGAATTTTGTTACTTTGATATTTTCTATTAAGTTTTAACAATAAATGTAATAGAACGAGATTAATGTTAATAACATTTTAAAATAAAAAGGATCAATGTAATTAAATGTTGAAGGGTATAATTATAAATACTCAAATGTTAAGGAAATGTAGGTATAATTTATCTTAAAAATAAAAGACATATAAAAATAGAGTCGATTTACATTATTATAATAGTTTTTTACTATTTTTTTGATTGAATAATATCTTTCTTTATATAATTTTTTTTAATAACATCGTATTACCCATTCTTTGAGATTTTCTTTTTCTTTTTTTAAACCAAATTCCGTGCTATCTCCCTTTGGAGCTTTACCATTCTCTATAAATTTCTATGGAGCTTTAATTATTTTAAATACTCTACAAATTATAGACAACTACATTACTAATTTATACTAACTTTTTACATTTTAAACTTACACCATGTCTTTTTTTTTTTTTTTTTATGTGTAAGTAACACCATGTCATTTTAATCAAATTAGAGGTTAATTTTAAATGCTATAAGCAGTTTCTTTGTTTTATTAATTAGAGAGAGAAAATTACTTATATATGAGCCTCCTAAATCTTTACAGAATAAAAGCTAGCATTAGGCAATCTCACTAAAGAATGAACACTAAAAAAAATAAATAAATAACAATAATAATAATAATTAATTTTTATCAAATTTTTTAATATAATTTTTTAATTTTATATTTTTTTAAATAAAAATTGACTATCTAAACACCCCTAACAATAAAATATATATATACATATATATGTATATGTTATTGCACAGCTGTTGGCGGGGCTGTTGGGGGTTGAATCCGGCCAGGATGCGGTAATTCGGACGTATCTGTACGAGCGAAGTGGGGAAGTGGTGCATCCTTACAACCAAACGGTGGCTGAGTTCACCAGCCGGATTTCGGAGCTCCGGAATCGGCTTGCGATGTGCGGAATCAAAGACGAAGGCGTTATCGTCCCTCCTCAATTAGGCGCAGAGAATCGGACGGACAGCAACGTACTCTCGGCCAATTACTATTCCATCTCTTACCAGAGAACTCCCGCTGAGATACTGAGGATCGTGTACGGCACCGGCAACGAGCACTTGCCCGGTGGATTCTACCCTCGTGGAGGGAGTGGAAAGATTGCCAGAGAACTTCTCCAAACAACGGATTGATGATTGCTGAAGAAAATTACTACTGGCTTTTTTTTGCTTTGTTTGCTGCGTCAATCTTTAAATCAAAACTAAATAAATGAATTGATTGTGAGTTTGTTGTGTTGTAATTGGTTCCATCTTATCGAACCAAAGAATTAGTGTGGCTGTGTGATTAAAATTATATTTTATACCCTTACGGATGTTTGTTTTGTTCAACATTGAGTTGGATAAAGAATTGTATTTTATTCTAATTTTTATCTCATATTTTAATAATTTAACTTTTGTTAATTTTTTAGAATTATTTTTAAAAATTTAGTTTTATGCTACCTAGTTATTAAATATAATATAACTAGTAATTATTTACGTTTAAAGACATATAAATATAATTTAACGTATAAATAGTTTAAATTTAACTTCATAAAATAAAATTATATGAAAAACTATAAAAATAACCTAAAAAAATAAAATTCACTGCTCAAAAGAGATTAAAATATCCTTACAGTATATAATAAATGTATAAAATTGTATTTTTATAACAAATATTATCATTTTTTTAAAATATTAATTTAAAATCGTTTATATAAAAAGTATTAAATAATATGGAAAAGTGTGAGAGAATATCTTTTAATAGCGAAATGCTACGCTTAGGTCCCAATTGGATACATCCAAAAACCCTCTCTAAAACTTTTACCCTCTCATAAGTATGGATCCCACACTTATGCCATTGCTTGGATAGTAAATTTTCCCCTTCTTGAGTTTCCCGCCCCACTTAGCTTTCCCCCATTGGGAGATAATTTTTAGACACCCCTAGAGCTAACTAAAAGTTATCATCCTTTAACTCTCTTGTTTTTTACGTTTTTAGCTCTCGTAAACAGTATTGTTAATTTGATCAAAATAAACATAATACTAGTAAAAAAATAAGAGATAAGCCAACAAGTCAAAATAACTATAATTAAAAAAATTAGATAATAATCAATCATTCAAAAGTACAAATTTAAAAAGAAATTCTTTAAATAAATTATAAAAAAATTAAATTTTCAATAAAAAAAATAATACAACTTCAAATTATCCAAAAATAATTAAATAGTGTTGGTTTTGTAATTTAATATTTAATTTAATAGGTAACAAAGTTTGGGACGTCACAAGGGCAAAAGAGTCATTTGATTACTTTTTCTATCATTCATCCCTTCTTATTTATAAAACATCCAAACAAAGTTTAAAGTTATTCTGCTCCATAAACATCACATCCATGTGGGCCAATCCTCTAAAAATAATATCCTCTCTTATCTTATACTCCTTCTAAAACTTATCCCCCTGAAATTTTAGCATCATCCAATCGGGCCATTTTGCCGAATCTCTTATCCTGTCAAAACGACGTCGTTTTGGTCATTAAAAAAAATGGTTTCCAACCGCATTGCTCTGACGCTCTCCCAAACTGCTCGCCCAAACAGCTTCTCTCTCTAAAATGAACTCGTGCAGCCCATCTCTCCTCTTCTCACCAACTCTGTCTGCTCGTTGGTTCGAGCTTGCTTCGGCATTTCGCTGTTTAACTCCCAGTAAATTACATTAACTGTAAGTAATATAGTGATGACCCGAATATATATATGTGTATGTGTGTGAGGGGTGAGAAATCGGACTTGAATTGGGAGGGCATTCATGTCGGCTCGGATGGCAACGAAAGGCGGGCCGCCGGCTCCGATGGCTTCCCGGATTCCCATCTTGGCCATTGGAAACCGGTAAGTGACCTCCATTTTATCCAATTCGCAGCGAATGAGCCGACTGGTCTTGAATTCTTCAAAAGCGAGCTCTGAGTTCACGTGGATCCTCCTCCTCAGCCCCTTGAACCACCCGATGTTATCTGTCCGCTTCCCGAGGCTCAGGACCTCCTCTGAACATGCCTTGCTCCAAATCGTGCAATGGACCCCCTGCCGTGGCAATTCTGCGGATCGCGGTAGCGGAGTGGTGTATTTTTTGAGTATTTGTCCGCTGCTTTGCTGAGGCTTCGTTCCAAGTATGCGAAGTCATGGTCAGAAGAAGCTTTAGCTCGAACCAACGAGCAGACAGAGTGGGTGAGGAGAGTAGAGAGGGGCTGCACGAGTTCATGTTTAGAGAGAGAAACTGTTTGGGCAAGCGGTTTGGGCGAGGGTCAGAGCAATGCGATTTGAAACCATTTTTTTTTAATGGCCAAAACGACATCGTTTTGCCCGGGTGTAAACATGAGTGTAAGAAAGCGAGCGTAAGCGTAGTATTTCGCCTTTTAATATAAGATGATTGAAAAGTCAACCAAAGTAGAGATAAAAAAAAATTTTGATCATTGTATAAATTTAACGGTTGAAAGTATTTTAAATTTAAAATTTTAAAATTTTTTATTATATAAACTGGTAATTGCTCGTCCCTCAAAGCACATAAACATAATTTAGTACACAAATTACTTAAATTTAAATTTATAAAGCAAGTCTAGATGAAAAATTATAAAAATAATTTATAAAAATAAAAATCATTAATCAAAAGCGACAATATCTAAACAGTGTTTTATAAAAATATAAAATTTTATTATTTATTACAAATATTAATATATTTTTAAAATATTAAATTAAAAACATTTATATAAAAACTATTAAAAAAATATGAGGGGATTGAGGTTGTATATTTTCATATGAATTGACGGAAATGACAACTAAAATAGAGAAAAAAAAATAATCTTGATCATTGAGTAACTGCAACGATTAAAAATATCTTAAATTAAAATTTTAATTTGAGATAAAATTTACACTGTGCCTAAAGGTATAAAAATATAATTTAGCATGCAAATAGTTTAAATTTAAATTTATAAAACAAACTTAGCGTGCAAATAGTTTAAAATTACAATGTCAAAATTTATCAAAGACCCAAAAATTACAAAATATTGCTAAAAAATTGTTACTTGTTTTACCAAATATATCAGAAATTACAACTAGTAACTTTTGATAAGAAAATTCCAAAATTTGTTAAAAATATCTCAAATTGAAATTTTAATTTAAATGTTTATTTTAAAAAAATTCAAAGAAAATTAAAGTTTAAATATCATTTTTGTAAAATAAAAAAAATTAGTTAACTTTGTCTAATAAGCATCCATTCATGTCACGTAATTAAAAAGACAATCAAAATAGAGAGAGGAAGAAGTAGGTAGCCTCTCGAGGCACAATTTTTAGCCAAAAAATTATCAAATTTCTGGTTTCAAAAAAAAAAATCTATCAACTTTTGACTCTTAAGTGTTTGGCAAATCACAAATTTTTGCTTTTTTACTGCTCAAGTACAATAATTTTTCCACTCAAAAATTATCAAAAATTATTAAAATTTATCAAAAGTTGCTAAAATTATTAAAAGTTATCATAATTTTACAAAACATCCAAAAATTATAAAAAATTACTAAAAATTACCAAAAAAAAAAAATACAACCAGTAGCTTTGATTAAAAAAAAATACCAAAAATCACTAAAAATATACCTTCAAACGCATCCTAATTCTATTATTGAATAAATTCTAAAGCTAAAAATCTAGAAAACTCACATAACACAACGTCAGGTATGCAATTAATGGTGTAGTAATACAGAGAAGAGACTAGAGCACCCTTTGTCGGAACACCACAGCTCTTCAAAAGCTCGTTGAGGTGGGCAAAGGGCAACTCATCCTCTTCCCCTATCGTGAAAATCATCACCCATCGCCAGTGTCTCAGCCATAAAAGATTGGGCTCTCGAGTATTGTAGATGAGTCCGATGATACCATGTCGAAAAGCCACTTGAAATCACTATAGTGGTGATTCCGACGACGATGGGTGGTTTTGCTCTAATAGCACGTTGGGTCCACGCGATTTCTCTTCACTTGCTTTTTTGTTGGACAACTCTTGGAGCAACTACGCTTTGTAGAGCGCTCTCACCTACCTCCCCCTCTCTCTCTCTCTCTCTCTCTCTCTCTCTCTCTCAACCATTAATAGTTATCAACCAAAATCTAAGTCTTTAATTCAAAGATATGTGTCAAATTAAATGGACAAACTTATTATATAGAATATATAGATAGTTAGATGGAGTTCTGTCCATGTATATAAATTAGTTTACATGATAGCTATCAAAACTTCAAAAACTGCATGCACTGTAGTGACAGTTGGAGGTATTTGGAATTGTTTAATTTGTAAAGTTATACTCTCGTAATTTATAAAATGAATAGAAAATTTGAGACTTTAAAATTTTTTAAATATTTGAAGGTGAATTTTGTAAAACAATTTTATAAATACTTTCATCTGTAATATGGAAAAGTCAATTGCCGAGAGAACGAGAGGACAAGAGATATTTTTTATTTGAATTTTTTATAAAAAATAAAATAAAATTATTACCTAAACACTATAACTGTCAAGATAGCCAAAATTTTAAATTGTTAGCGCTTCTCGAAGGTTATATATATATATATATATTAAGTTTGACAACAATGAAAAATCTTCGACTTGAATATAATTTTTCTTTTTATTTTTTTTGGAAGAAAGTCAAAATTAAATGGATTGAGGAATTAATCTTCACATAAATGCAGAACGAAAACTCTATCAATTGGAGAACACTTTAATTTTTTAATATTATAATTTATTCATAGAATATAAATATAATTTTATATTTATAATCAAAGACTCATATTTTAAAGAGACTTTAATTAATCTAAAATTCTACAAATTAAAATGTGACCTATCAAAAATAAGATACTTAATTGTCCAGTAAACTTATAATCAAATAAATTGTGTCCTGTTAAAATAAAATTAGCTCTTAAAATAATAAAATAGTCTAATTAGAGTTCGTTTGACGCGATGTAAATCACTAAAAATATCTAAAAACTTCTAAAGTTTATTTATTTTTTATCTTATTATATGAACCCATAAATTATTTCAAATTATCTGTGTCAATCTATAAATCAAAACTAAATAAATGAATTGATTGTGAATTTGTTGTGTTGTAATTTGTTCCATCTTATCGAACCAAAGAAATAGTGTGGCTGTGTGATTAAAATTATATTTTAAACTCTTGGGTGGATGTTTGTTTTGTTCAACATTGAGTTGGATGAAGAAATTTCATTTTTTATTTATATTTATATTTTAACAAATAAATTTTTGTTAAATTTTTAGATTTATTTTTAAAAATTTTAATTTTAAGCTCTCTTGTTATTAAATATGATATAACTAGTAATTGTTTGTGCTTAAAGTTACAGAAATATAATTTAGCGTGCAAATAGTTTAAATTTATTAAATTAAAATTTATAAATAAACTTACTTGAAAAACTGTAAAAATAACTTATAAAAATAAAATAAATCAACTGATGAAAAGATACTGAGATATCCATACGGTATTTAATAAATGTATAAAATTGTATTTTTTTACAAATATTATTATATTTTTAAATATTACTTTAAAATCTTTTATATAAATGGTATTAAATAAAATGATAAGAATGAGAGAGTATATTTTAATATAAAATGATTGTAAAGTCCACCGAAATAGAGACAGAAAAAAAATATAATCTTGGTTATTGAGCAAATCTAACAGTTAAAATTATTTCAAATTCAAAATTTTTAACTTCCTTATTACATAAACTAGTAATTGTCAGTGCCTAAAAGTATATAAACATAATTCAGGGTGCAAATGGATTGAATTTAAATTTATTAAGAAAATATACATAAAAATTGTAAAAATAACTTATAAAATAAAAATCACTAATAAAAATATCCATATAATGTTTAATAAAAGTAAAATTTTTTATTATTTATTATAAATATTATTACATTTTTTAAAATATTAATTTAAAAATATTTATATAAAAAGTAATAAAGAAACATGGGAAGAGTGAGATAATATATTTCATATGAAATGACGTAAAAGACAACTAAAGTAGAGAAAAAATAAGAATCCTAATCATTGAATAAATTCAATGGTCGAAAATATATCAAATAGAAATTTCAATTTTAGATATAATTTACCCTGTGCCTAAAAGTATACAAATATAATTTAGTATGCAAATAATTTAAATTCCACACATTTAGCATGCAAATAGTTTAAAATTGCTATGCCAAAATTTCACGAAAGACCCAATAATTACAAAATATTCCTAAAATTTATTACTTGTTTCACCAAATATACTAAAAATTATAACCAATAACTTTTGATAAAAAAAATATCAAAAATTACTAAAAATATCTCAAATTGAAAATTTAATTTAAATATTTATTTTTAAAATAATTTTCAAAGAAAATTAAAGTTTAAATATCATTTTTGTAAAATAAAAAAATTTAGTTAACTTTGTCTAATAAATATCCATTCATGTAAAATGATTAAAAAGGCAACCAAAAGGGAGAGAGGAAAGGTAAGAGGGCCTCTCGCGGCAAAACTAGAAAGAAATTATCAAAGTTTTGGTTTAGGAAAAAAAATATCAACTTTTGAGTCAAGTCCTTGGCAAATTATGAATTTTTGTCTCTTTTTTGCTTAGGTAGAATAACTTTTTAACTTAAAAGTTACTAAAAGTCACTAAAATTTTACCAAATATCTAAAAATTGTAAAAAAAATTACTAAAAATAATAAAAAAAATTATAACTAGTAACTTTGATCATAAAATACCACAAATCAAGAAAAATTATACCCCCAAACGGGCCCTAATTTTACCATTGAATAAATCCTAAAGTTAAAAATCTACAAAACTCAAATTAGAAGCTACATTATTAGAAATTACCCTCTCCAGTCATCACGGTACCCACATAACATAAGGTAAGGCATGCAATTAATGGTGTAGTAATTCCAAGACCGGACACCCTTGTCGAAACACCACAGAGCACTTCGAAAGCTCGTTGAGGTCGGCGAAAGGCGACTCGTCCTCTTTCCCTATCGTGAAAATCATCGGCCATCGCCGGCATCTCCGTAATAAAAGATTGGGCTCTCAAGTATTGTAGATGAGTCTGATGATTCCAAGTCGAATAACCACTTGAAATCACTGTGGTGGTTATTTTCAGAGGCCGGCGATGGGTGGTTGTGCTCGCAAGAGTATGGTGGGGTCCACGCGACTTCTCTTCACTTGCTTTCTTGCCGAACAGCCCTTGGAGTAGCTACACTCTGCCAAGCACTCTCGACCCTCTCCCTTCCCTCCATCTCTTCAAAAGATTTCAACCAAACAAAACCTAATCCCTTAATTCAAATGTATACGTCAAACCAAATGAACAAACTTAGTATATAAAATATGTAGGATGTGTTTGGTTGGCAAAAACTAATAAAATTCTATCAATTTTTTACACTTATTTTTAATTAAATCTTACCACATATTACTTTACGTTAAATTTTTATATTTTTATTATATTTTTTATCAATTTTTTATCAACCAAACACCCCATAAATAATTAGATGAAGTTCTATCCATGTATATAAGTCAGTTTACATAATAGCTATCAAAACTTCAAAAACTACATT
>QLOD02179005.1:0-11087 GCA_003260245.2 Sideroxylon spinosum
ACTATAGTGTCTTAGCCTACACTAAGTCTAAACATTACAGAACTCTATTTTGACTATGGATTTGCCAACTTTACAATATTGTCCCTAACACTTGCAATGGGACGAAGCTCTTGGAGAACTAGTACATCATTCAATGATATCGATAGTATAGCGTAAGACTAGGGGGAGACCCAGGGGCATCCTTATGCCCGTGCGGTCTTTAAATTTTAAATCGGACGTAACTTTTGTAGTGTAACTCCATTTTTTTAGTATAATATGTTTATGGAAAGCTTGTAATAAGATGAATGCCTTGGAAAGTTATTGTATCATTTGGGGATGTAAAACAGCATAGCAGAAGAGTACATGGAGACCTGTGGTCGTCGTTATGGCCGCGCGGTCATTAGAATATTAAATCGACCATAATTTTTGCTACGTAACTCCGTTTTCTTATTAAAATATGTTTCTAGAACGCTTGTAATGTGACGAAGGCCCTAGAAAGTTGTTACATCATTGGGTGGTGTAGACAGCGTTGTAGAAGACTACATGGAGACCTAGGATCATCCCTAGGCAGTTGTTAAATCTTAAATTGGCCATAACTTTTGCTACGTAGCTCTATTTTCTAATTATAATGTGTTTCTAGAAAGCCTGTAATGGGACAAAGCTCTTGTTGAACTACTACATCGTTCGATGATATAGATAGTATAGCGTAAGCTAAGTGGAGACCAGGGGCAGCCTTACGCCCGTGCGGTCGTTAAATTTTAAATCGGACATCACTTTTGCAGTGTAACTCCCTTTTTTTATTATAATATGTTTATGGAAGCCCTGTAATAAGATGAGTACCCTGGAAAATCATTACATCATTTGGGATGTAAACAGTATAGTGGACGACTACTTGGAGACCTGGGGTCCTCACTATGGCTGCGCGGACGTTAAAATCTTAAATCGGCCATACTTTTTGCTACGTAACTCCGTTTTCTTAGCAGTATATGTTTATGGAAAGCTTTTAATGAGACGAAGGCCCTAGAAAATTGTTAAAACATAGGGTGATGTAGACAGCATGGCAAAAGACTACATGGAGACCGAGGGTCATCATTATCCCCGCTCAGTCGTTAAATCGTAAATTGGCCATAACATTTTCTACGTTACTCCGTATTTCTTTTATAATATGTTTCTGGGAAGCTTGTATTGAGACGATGGTCTTGGATAATTATTACATCGTTTGATGATACAGATTGTATAGCATAAGACTAAGTGGAGACCCAAGGGCGTCGTTATGCCCGCGCGGTCGTTAAATTTTAAATCAGGCGTAACTTTTACTGCGTAACTCTGTTTTTTTATTATAATATGCTTACGGAAAGCTTGTAATAAGATGAATGCCCTGGAAAATCATTACATCATTGGGGATGTCAACAATATAGAGGAAGACGACTTGGAGACCTAGGGTCGTCGTTATAGCCGCGCGGACGTTAAAATCTTAAATCAGCCATAAATTTTGCTACGTAACTCCGTTTTCTTATCAGAATATGTTTCCAGAAAGCTTGTAGTGAGACAAAGGCCGTAGAAAATTGTTACAACATGGGGTGATATAGACAGCATGGAAAAGGACTACATAGAGACCTAGGGTCATCATTATCCCCGCGCGGTCGTTAAATCGTAAATTGACCATAAATTTATCTACGTTACTCCATTTTTCCATTGTAATATGTTTCTGGAAAGCCTGTATTGAGACGATGGTGTTGGAAAATTATTACATCGTTCGATGATACAGATTGTATAGCATAAGACTAAGTGGAGACCCAAGGGCGTCGTTATGCCCGCACGGTCGTTAAATATTAAATCAGACGTAACTTTTGCTGCGTAACTCCGTTTTTTTATTATAATATGCTTACTGAAAGCTTGTAATAAGATGAATGCCCAGGAAAATCATTACATCATTGGGGATGTAAACAGTATAGAGGAAGATGACTTGGAGACCTGGGGTCGTCGTTATGGCCGCGCGGACGTTAAAATCTTAAATCAGCCATAATTTTTGCTACATAACTCCGTTTTCTTATCAGAATATGTTTCCAGAAAGCTTGTAATGAGACGTAAGCCCTAGAAAATTGTTACAACATGGGGTGATACAGACAGCATGGCAGAAGACTACATAGAGACCTAGGGTCATCATTATCCCCGCGCAGTCGTTAAATCGTAAATTGACCATAACTTTTTCTACGTTACTCCGTTTTTCTTTTATAATATGTTTCTGGAAAGCCTTTATTGAGACGATGGTCTTGGATAATTATTACATCATTCGATGATACAGATTGTATAGCATAAGACTAAGTGGAGACCCTAGGGCGTCGTTATGCCCGCGCAGTTGTTAAATATTAAATCAGACGTAACTTTTACTGCGTAACTCCATTTTTTTATTATAATATGCTTACAGAAATCTTGTAATACGACGAATGCCTTGGAAAATTATTTATCATTTGGGAATACAAAGAGCATAGCGGAGGACATTTGAAGACATGTGGTCGTCGTTATGGCCACGCGGTCGTTAGCATCTTAAATCGGCCATAATTTTTGCTATGTAACTCTGTTTGCTTATTATAATTTGTTTCTGGAAAGCTTGTAATGACACGAAGTCCCCTAGAAAACTACTACATCATTTGGTGTTATAGACAGCGTTGTAGAAGACTACATGTAGATAGCATAGTAGAAGACTAAATGGAGACCTAGGGTCATCATTATCCCTGGGTGGTCCTTAAATTTGAATCGGCCATAACTTTTGCTACGTAACTCCATTTTCTAATTATAATATGTTTCTGGAAAGCTTGTAAAGGGACGAAACTCTTGTAGATTTAGTGCATTGTTCGATGATATAGGTAGTATAGCATAAGACTAAGTGGAGACCCAGGGGCATCCTTATGCCCGTGCGGTCGTTAAATTTTAAATCAGACGTAACTTTTACGGCGTAACTCCGTTTTTATAATATAGTATCTTTATGGAAAGCTTGTAATAAGATGAATGCCCTAGAAAATTATTACATCATTGGGGATGTAAATAGTATAGAGGAGGACTACTTGGAGACAGAGGGTCATCACTATCCTCGCACGGTCGTTAAATCGTAAATCGGGTGTAACTTTTTCTACGTTACTTCGTTTTCCCTTTATAATATGTTTCTGGAAAGCTTGTATTGAGACGATGGTCTTTGTGAATTATTACATCGTTCGATGATACAGATTGTATAGCATAAGACTAAGTGGAGACCCAAGGGCGTCGTTATGCCCGCGCGGTCGTTAAATTTTAAATCAGACATAACTTTTGCTACGTAACTTCACTTTTTTATTGTAATATGTTTACGGAAAGCTTGTAAAAGAGGAATGCCCTGGAAAATTATTCATCATTTGGGGATGCAAACAGAATAGCGGAAGATTACTTGGAGTTCTGTGGTTGCCATTATGGCCGCACGGTCGTTAGGATCGTAAGCTGACAAAAATTTTTGCTACGTAACTCTGTTTGCTTATTATAGTATGTTTTTCACAAGCTTGTAATGAGACAAACGCCCTAGAAAATTGTTACATCATTCGGTGATGTAGACAGCATAGTAGAAGACTACGTGGAGACCTAAGGTCATCGTTATCCCCGCACGGTCATTAAATCTTAAATCGGCCATAACTTTGGCTACGTAGCTCTGTTTTCTTGTTATAATATGTTTGTAGAAAGCTTACAATGAGGCGAATGTTCTGGAGAATTATTACATCGTTCAATGATGTAGATAGCATAGGGTAAGACTAAGTTGTGACCCAAGGCATCGTTATGCCCGTGCGATTGTTAAATTTTAAATCGGACATAATTTTTGCTACGTAACTCCGTTTTTTTATTATAATATGTTTATGGAAAGCATGTGGTAAGATGAATGCCTTGACAATTATTACATCATTAGGGACGTAAACAGTATAGGGGAAGACGACCTCGAGACCTGTGGTCGTCATTTTGGCCGCGCGGTCGTTAAAATCTTAAATCGACCATAATTTTTGCTACGTGGCTCCGTTTGCTTATTATAATATGTTTCTGGAAAGCTTGTAATGAGACAAAAGCCTTAGAAAATTGTTACATCATTGGGTGATGTAGACAGCCTAGTAGAAGACTACATGGAGGCCTAATGTCACAATTATCCCTGCACGGTCATTAAATTTTAAATCGGCCATAAAGTTTTCTACGTTACTCCGTTTTCCTTTTATAATATGTTTCTGGAAAGCCTGTATTGAGACGATGGTCTTGGAGCATTATTACATCATTCAATGAAGCAGATTGTATAGCATAGGACTAAGTGGAGACCCAAGGGCGTCGTTATGCCCGCGCGGTCGTTAAATTTTAAATCAGACGTAACGTTTTCCACGTAATTCCGTTTTTTTATTATAATATGCTTGCGGAAAGCTTGTAATAAGACGGATGCCCTGGAAAATTATTCACTATTTGGAGACCTATGGTCGTCGTTATGGCCGCGCGGTCGTTAGCATCTTAAATTGGCCATAATTATTTGCTACGTAACTCTATTTGCTTATTATAAATGCTTTTGGAAATCTTGTAATGAGAAGAAGGCCCTAGAAAATTACTACATCATTGGGTGATGTAGACAGTGTAGTAGAAGACTACATGTAGACAGCATGTAAACGTCTTGAAGAATTATTACGTTGTTCGAGGGTACAGATTGTATAGCACAAGACTAAGTGGAGTCCCAAGGGCATCGTTATGCCCGCACGGTCGTTAAATTTTAAATCAGACGTAACTTTTGCTGCATAACTCTATTTTTTTATTGTAATATGCTTTCAGAAAGCTTATAATAAGACGAATGCCCTAGAAAATTATTCATCATTTAGGAATGCAAACAGGATAGCGGAAGACTACTTGGAGACCTGTGGTCGTCGTTATGGCCGCGCGTCCGTTAGGATCTTAAATCGGTCATAATTCTTGCTACGTAACTCCGTTTTCTTATTGAAATATTTTTCTGGAAAGCTTGTAATGACACGAAGGCCTTCGAAAATTACAATATCATTGGGTGCTGTAGACAGCGTTGTAGAAGGCTACATGTAGATAGCATAGTAGAAGACTATATGGAGACCTAGGGTCATCATTATCCCCAGACGGTCGTTAAATTTAAATCGGCCATAACTTTTGCCACGTAACTCCATTTTCTAATTATAATATGTTTCTAGGAAGCCTGTAAAGGGACGAAACTCTTGCAGAACTAGTGCATTGTTCGATGACATAGATAGCACAGCATAAGACTAAGTGTAGACCCAGGGGCATCCTTATGCCCGTGCGGTCATTAAATTTTAAATGGGACGTAACTTTTGCAGCGTAACTCCGTTTTTCTAATATAATATCTTTATGGAAAGCTTGTAATAAGATGAATGCCCTAGGAAGTTATTACATCATTGGGGATGTAAATAGTATAGTGGAAGACTACTTGGAGACATGGGGTTGTCGTTATGGCAGCGCGGCCGTTAAAATCTTAAATCGGTCATACTTTTTGCTACGTAACTCTGTTTTCTTAACATAATATGTTTCCGGATAGCTTGTAATGAGATGAAGGGCGTCAAAAATTTCTACAACATGGGGTGATGTAGACATCATAGCAGAAGAGTACATGGAGACCTAGGGTCATCATTATCCCCGTGCGGTCGTTAAATCGTAAATCGGCCTTAACGCTTTTTACGTTACTCCGTTTTTCTTTTATAATATGATCTAGAAAGACTGTATTGAGGTAATGGTCTTAGCGAATTATTACATAGTTCGATGATATAGATTGTATAGCATAAGACTAAGTGGAGACCCAAGGGCATCGTTATGCCCGATTGGTTATTAAATTTTAAATCAGACGTAACCTTTGCAGCTTAACTCCGTTTTCTTATTATAACATGTTCACGGAAAGCTTGTAACAAGACGAATGCCCTGGAAAATTATAATATCATCTGGGGATGCAAACAGCATAACGAAACACTACTTGGAGACCTGTGGTCATCGTTATGGCTGCGCGGTTGTTAGAATCTTAAATCGGCCATAATTTTTGCTACGTAACTCCGTTTGCTTGTTATAATATGTTTCTGGAAAGCTTGTAATGAGATGAAGGCCCTAGAAAATTGTTGCATCATTGGGCGACGTACATGGAGACCTAGGGTCATCATTATCCCCGGGCGGTTGTTAAATCTTTAATCAGCCAAAACTTTTGCTACGTAACTCCGTTTTTTTAGTATAATATGTTTATGGAAAGCTTGTAATAAGATGAATGCCTTGGAAAATTATTACATCACTGGGGATGCAAATAGTATAGAGGAAGACTACTTGGAGACCTGGGGTCGTCGTTATGGCCGTGCGGTCGTTGAAAATCTTAAATCGGCCATACTTTTTGCTACGTAACTCCGTTTGCTTATTATAATATGTTTCAGGAAAGCTTGTAATGAGACGAAGTTCTTACAAAATTGTTACATCATTGGGTGATGTAGACAGCATAGTAGAAGACTACATGAAGACCTAGGATCATCGTTATCCCCGGGTGATCGTTAAATCTTAAATCAGTCATAACGTTTGCTGCGTAACTCCGTTTTGAAATTATAATATCTTTACAGAAAGGCTGTAGTAGGATGAAGCTCTTGGAGAACTACTACGTCGTTCGATGATATAGATAGTATAGCGTAAGATTAAGTGGAGACCCAGGGGCATACTTATGCCCGCACTGTCATTAAATTTTAAATCGGACGTAACTTTTGCAGCATAACTCCGTTTTTTAATATAATATATTTATGGAAGTCTTGTAATAAGATGAATGCCTTGGAAAATTATTACATCACTGGGGCTGTAAACAGTATAGAGGAAGACTATTTGGAGACCTTTGGTCGCCGTGCGGTCTTTAAAAATCTTAAATCGGCCATAATTTTTGCTACGTAACTCCGTTTGCTTATTATAATATGTTTCTGGAAACCTTGTAATGAGACGAAGGCCCTAGAAAATTGTTACATCATTGGGTGTTGTAGACAGCATAGCAGAAGACTACATGGAGACATAGGGTCATCACTATCGTTAAATCGTAAATCGGCCATAACTTTTTCTTCGTTACTCCGTTTTCCTTTTATAATATGTTTCTGAAAAGCTTGTATTGAGACGATGGTCTTTCTGAACTATTACATCATTCGATGATACAGATTGTATAGCCTAAGACTAAGTAGAGTCCCAAGGGCGTCGTTATACCCGTGCGGTCGTTAAATTTTAAATCAGACGTAACTTTTGCCTCGTAACTTCGTTTTTTTATTATAATATGTTTACGGAAAGCTTGTAAATGAGGAATGCCCTCGAAAATTATTCATCATTTGGGGATGCAAACAGAATAGCGGAAGGCTATTTGGAGACCTGTGGTCACCGTTATGGCCGCACGGTCGTTAGGATCTTTTGCCGGCAAAAATTTTTGCTACGTAACACCATTAGCTTATTATAGTATGTTTTTGGAAAGCTTGTAATGAGACAAACACCCTAGAAAATTGTTACATCATTCGGTGAAGTAGACAGCATAGCAGAAGACTACATGGAGACCTAGGGTCATTGTTATCCCTGCGCGGTCATTATATCTTAAATCAGCCATAACTTTTGCTACGCGTCTCTGTTTTCTTGTTATAATATGTCTGGAGAAAGCTTGCAATGAGACGAATGCTCTGGAGAATTATTACATCATTCAACGATACAGATAGCATAGGGTAAGACTAAGTGGAGACCCAAGGGTGTTGTTATGCCCGTACGATCATTAAATTTTAAATCGGACGTAATTTTTGCTGCATAACTCCGTTTTTTCATTATAATATGTTTATGGAAAGCTTGTTGTAAGATGAATGCCTTGACAATTATTACATCATTAGGGATGTAAACAGTATAGAGGAAGACTACTTGGAGACATGTGGTCGTCATTCTAGCTGCGCGTTCGTTAAAACCTTAAATCGACCATAATTTTTGCTACGTAACTCCGTTTGCTTATTATAATATGTTTTTGGAAAGCTTGGAACGAGACAAAGGCTCTAAAAAAGTATCACATCATTGGGTGATGTAGACAATATAGCAGAAGACTACATTAAAACCTAGGGTCATCATTATCCCCGCGCGGTCGTTAAATCTACATCACCTAATGATGTAACAATTTTCTAGGGCCTTTGTCTTATTATAATGACTGCATTACCACGTTTTCCTTTTATAATATGTTTCTCGAAAGCCTGTATTGAGACGATGGTCTTGGACTATTATTTTATCGTTTAATGATACAGATTGTATAGCATAAGACTAAGTGGAGAACCAAGGGCATCGTTACGCCCGGCGGTTGTTAAATTTTAAATTAGACGTAACGTTTGTCGCGTAACTTCGTTTTTTTATTATAACATGCTCACGAAAATCTTGTAATAAGACAAATGCCCTGGAAAATTATTTATCATTTGGGGATGCAAACAACATATCGGAAGACTACTTGGAGACCTGTGGTCGTCGTTATGGCTGCGCGGTCGTTAGGATCTTAAATTGGCCATAATTTTTGCTACGTAACTCCGTTTGCTTATTATAATATGTTTCTGGAAAGCTTGTAATGAGACGAAGGCCCTAGAAAATCACTACATCATTGGGTGATGTAGACAGCATAGTAGAAGACTATATGGAGACCTAAGGTCATCATTATCCCCGCGCGGTCGTTAAATCTTAAATTGGCCTTAAACTTTTTGACGTTACTCCGTTTTCCTATTACAAAATGTTTCTGGAAAGACTGTATTGAGACGATGGTCTTAGAGAATTATTACATCGTTCGATGATACAGATTGTATAGCATAAGACTAAGTGGAGACCCAAGGGCATCGTGATGCCTGCACGGTCTTTAAATTTTAAATAAGACGTAACCTTTGCTGCGAAACTCTGTTTTCTTATTATAATATATTTACAGATAGCTGGTAACAAGACGAATGCCCTGGAAAATTATAAGATCATTTGGGGATGCAAACAGCGTAACGAAACACTACTTGGAGATCTGTGGTTGTCGCGACGGCCGCGTGGTCGTTAGAATCTTAAACCGGCCATAAGTTTGCTACGTAACTCCGTTTGCTTATTATAATATGTTTTTGGAAAGCTTGTAATGAGAAGAAGGCCTCAAAAAATTGTTACATCATTGGGTGTTGCAGAAAACATAGTAGAAAACTGCACGGAGACCTAGGGTCATCAATATCCATGCGCGGTCGTTAAATATTAAATTGGCCTTAACGTTTTCTACGTAACTCCGTTTTCTTATTATATTATGTTTCTAGAAAGCCTGTATTGAGACGATGGTCTTGGAGAATTACTACATCGTTCGATGATACAGATTGTATAGCATAAGACTAAGTGGAGACCCAAGGGCGTCGTTATGCCCTCGCGGTCGTTAAATTTTAAATCAGACGTAACTTTTACTGCGTAACTCAGCTTTCTTATTATAATATCTTTACGGAAATCTTGTAATAAGATGAATGCCCTAGAAAATTATTACTTCATTTGGGAATACAAACAGGAAAGCGAAAGACTATTTGGAGAGTTGGGGTCGTCTTTATGGCCGCGTGGTCGTTAGAATCTTAAATCGGCCATAATTTTTGCTACATAACTTCGTTTGCTTATTCTACTATGTTTCGGGAAAGCTTGTAATGAGACAAAGGACCAAGAAAATTGTTACATCATTGGGTGACGTACACAGCATAGTAGAAGACTACATGGAGACCTAGGGTCATCATTATCCCCGGACGGTTGTTAAATCTTAAATCGGCGATAAATTTTGCTGCGTAACTCCGTTTTCTAATTATAATTTGTTTCTAGAAAGCCCGTAATAGGACGAAGCTCTTGGAGAACTAGTACATCATTCGATGATATAGATAGTATAGCGTAAGACTAAGTGGAGACCTAGGGGCATCGTTATGCCCGCGCGGTCGTTAAATTCTAAATCAGATATAACTTTTACTGCGCAACTCCGTTTTTTTAATATAATATATTTACAGAAAGCTTGAAGTAAGACGAATGCCCTGGAAAATTATTACATAATTTGGGGATGCAAACAGCATAGCGGAAGACTACTTGGGGACCTGAGGTTATCGTTATGGCCTCCCGGTCGTTAAAATCTTAAATCAGCCATAATTTTTGCGGCGTGACTCTGTTTTCTTGTTATAATATGTTTATGGAAAGCTTGTAATGAGACGAAGGCCCTAGAAAATATTTACATCATTGGGTGATGTAGACAGCATAGTAGAAGACTACATGGAGACCTAGGGTCATCGTTATCCCCCGGCGGTCGTTAAACCCTAAATCGGCCATAACTTTCGCTACGTAACTACGTTTTCTAATTATAATATGTTTCGAGGAAGCCTTTAATGGGATGAAACTCATCAAGAACTATTACACCGTTCGATGGTATAGATAGTACAGTGTAAGACTGAGTGGAGACCCGGGCCATCCTTACGCCCGCGCGATCATTAAATTTTAAATCGGACGTAAATTTTACAGCGTAACTCCGTTCTTTTATAATAATATGTTTATGGAAAGCTTGTAATAAGATGAATGCCCTGAAAAATTATTACATCATTTGGGATGTAAACAGTATAGAGAAAGACTACTTGGAGACCTGTGATCGTCGTTATGGCCGCGTAGTCGTTAAAATCTTCAATTGACCATACTTTTTGCTACGTAACTCCGTTTGCTTATTATAATATGTTTCTAGAAATCTTGTAATGAGACAAAGGCCTGAGAAAATTATTCCATCATTGGGTGATGTCGACAGCATAGCAGTAGCCAACATGGAGGCCTAGGGTCATCATTATCCTCGCACGGTCATTAAATCCTAAATCGGCCATAACTTTTTCTACGTTACTCCATTTTCCTTTTATAATATTTTCTGGAAAGCTTGTATTGAGACAATAGTCTTAGAGAATTATTACATCGTTCGATGATATAGATTGTATAGCATAAGACTAAGTGAAGACCCAAGGGTGTCGTTATGCCTGCGCGGTTGTTAAATTTTAAATCAGACGTAACTTTTGCTGCATAACTCCTTTTTTTATTGTAATATGCTTACGGAAAGCTTGTAA
>QLOD02179035.1:0-33833 GCA_003260245.2 Sideroxylon spinosum
AATACATGTGTCGGGTCTAAAACATACTTGTGAAGTATGGACACGTGAAATACTTAACGTAATCCTAATAGTTGTGGCAGTAATGCCAACCGGTAAGCAACCTCTCTAATTTTTGCCAAAACCTCAAATGGCCCGATATATCTGGGTAATGATTTGCCTCGTCGGCTGAGTCTAAATTGCCCCTTTCATGGTGAGACTTTCAAAAACACGTGATCTTCTACTTGATTGAACTCCATTGGTTTATGCTTCTGATCTACACAACTCTTTTGGCGACTACGAGCTGTTTTTAATCATTGCCTAATAATTATGATCTTTTCATTAGCCTCCTAAACTAATTTCGGTCCAATCATTGTCGTTTCTCCAACCTGAGTCCAACATACCGGTGATCTATATGGCCTACCATATAAAGCCTCAAATGGTTCCATTTCAATATTACTTTAGTAACTGTAATTATAAGCAAATTCTACCAGTGGCAGATGAATTTCCTAACTACCTCCAAAGTCCAATACACATGCTTGTAGTAGATCTTCTAAAACTTGGATTGTGCGTTTAGACTATCCATTTGCTTAAGGATCATAAGCGGTACTGAAACATAACTCTTTTTCCATTACTAACTCAGAACTTCACCAAAACCTAGAGACAAAATGGGAATTCCAATCTAAAACAATGGACACCGGGGCCCCATGAAGTCTTAAGATCTCTTGAATTTACAATCTGGTTAGAGTATCTATTGTATCGGTCCTTCGAATTGGCAAAAAATGAGTAGAATTTGTTAAATGATCCACAATTCCCAATATTGCTTCATAATCTTTTTTGGTTTTGGTAGCCTCGCAAAAAAATCCATAGTCACATGCTTCTATTTCCACTCAGACACTTTAATGGCTGTAATAATCTTGCTAGCCTATGATATTCTGCCTTAACTTGCTGACAAATTAAGCACTTGCTAACAAAGACTGCCACATCTTTCCTCATTCTGGGCCAATAAAACTATCATTTTAGATTGTGGTACATCTTTATACCTCCTGGATGTATTGCTAGTCAGGAATAATGAAATTCTCTTATAACGTCATCCTGAACCAGTGATGGTATAAGATTCTCCCTTGATATTTCTCTATATTGTCATTATATCCAGTCCATCCTAGCATCTTAATTAATTCTCTTATTCTGACTCGGATATTTTTTGTTTTTCTATCTGACTTTTGTGAATGATTAAGTATACAATATTTTTTTTCATCTGCTTCCCTATATTTAAGGTTAACCTCACTTAATTTCTGTATTATGCCCATTCTCTAGTAGTAATACTTGCTAAATCACAACGAGTCTTCCTATTGAGAGCGTTCATTACCACATTGGCCTTGCCTGGGGGATACTGTAAATTAAAATCGTAATCTTTCGTATGTTCCATCCATCTTCTTTGTCTCAAATTCAAACCCTTCTGGGTGAAGATATACTTCAAACGTTTATGATCTGAAAACACTTTAAATATTTCTCTGTACACATAGTGCCTCCAGATCTTTAAGGCAAAGATAACAACTGCTAACTCCAAATCATGAACTGGTAGTTTTGTTCGTGAGTCTTCAATTGTCTTGACTCGTAAGCAAGTAATCTCCCATTTTTCATAAGTACACAACCTAATCTCTATTTGGAAGTATCATAATACACAAAATAACCTAATCCCCTCTTTGGAATAATTAATATTGGTACGGTGGCTAATCTTCCTTTGATTTCTTGGTAAGACTTTTCACGGGCTTCATTCCATGTGAATTTGATTCCCTTTCCGATCAATTTAGTTAAAAGAGCAGTCAACCTAGAGAAATCTAGCACAAATCTGTGGTAATATCCGGCTAATCCTAAGAAACTTTGGATTTCAGCCATCGTTTTTTGTCTTGGCCAGCCTAGAATGGCTTCAATCTTAACTGGATCCACTGCCACTCCTTTGGCAGAAATAACATGTCCCAAAAATTTCACCTCATTAAGCCAAAATTTGCACTTGTTAAACTTAGCATATAACTGGTGATCTTTTAAAAGCTACAACACAATCCTCAAATCTTCTGCATGTTCCTTCTCATTTTTAGAATACACCAATACATCATCAATGAACTCCACAAAAAAATTATCTAAATACTCCCAGAACACTCTATTCATCGAATCCATAAATACTGCAGGGGCATTAGTTAACCCAAATGGTAGCACCAAAAACTTTTAGTGTCCATATCTTGTCCGGAACGCTGTTTTAGGGATATCCTCTTCCCATATTTTCAAATCGCAAATCAACTTGGAATATACCGTTGCTCCTTTCAATTGATCTAATAAATCATCAATCCTCGATAAAGGATACCGATTCTTGATGATTACTCGGTTGAGTTTATAGTAGTCAATACACATTCTTAGAGTTACATTAGTTTTTGCTACAAACAAAGTTGGTGTACCCCATGGCAAAATACTAGGTCTGATGAGTCCCTTAGTTGAAAATTCCTCTATCTGCTTCTTTAATTTCGCTATTTCTGCCAGTGCCAATCTATAGGGAGCGATGGAGATAGGTTCAGTGCCAGGTACTAAATCAATACAAAATTCCACTTCCCATTGAGGTAGTACATCTTCAGGAAAGACTTCTGGGTACTCATGAACAACTTGGGGTAACTCCTTCTTATCAATAGTTTCATCCTCTACTGCTATTAAATTGGCAATAAGACTGCATGAATCTACCCGTTCTTATCTATTTATGGCTGGTATGATGTTAGAATTATACCGTTTCGAAGGAAGCCGCACTTGTTTGCCCTACGCGAAGTTATCAATCCCCTATAGCAGTCAATTTTGGCTTGATAAGTTGCTAACCAATTCATTTTAAGAATATCATCGAAACTTTGCATCTCTATCACAATTAAATTAAAGGTTGAATGATACTCTTGACTATTTGACGCATTTCTAATCACTAGTTCACACCTGTTACAAACTCTTGTGAGAGAAGAATGGCTAAAAATAGTGGTCACCACACATAATGAGGGTACTAAGGGTAGCAACATGGGAAGTATATATAGGAAAGGTAACTCGAGTCACTAACAGCTCTGCTGGGGCTTTAGTAGAATGATTGCATAAGCTCTTTCTTGAGTCTGCGCATTAGGAGTTCCATTCCTTATTTGAGTTGGTTGGGCCATTTTGTGTTGCGGTTGTTAAGTCCCACTTTGCATACTTCCAGGAGGGTTAAATTTCTATGATGGATGTTGTTGTACTGATTGTGAGACTGGGAATTATTCTTTTGAGATGAATTGTGGAAATCTTTCTCTACCTTATGGACAGTTCTTATGAAGGTGAACCAGTTTGCCACAGTTGTAACAACCTCTAGTGCTTCCACCACTTGCACCACTGTCTGGGGTTGCCTACCCTAGCGGCTGTCTTAGGCATTCATTACTCTTATGCCCAAGCTATCTGCAGTTATAGCAAAACACCTGTCTTAGAAATGACATAGGAGCCTTTGATTGTGGCGCTACTAGTCTACTGGGTTATGGGTATGACGATGGTGGTGGTAATAGTCCTTCTCTTGGAATTTTCTTATTAGCAATTCTCGATGAAGAAACCAAATTCTTATTCTGTCACCTTTCCTTAATATTCCTGGCCTCGTTCATGTCTCTATCCACGATCATTGCATGGTTTATTGGGGTTTCATAATCATTAAGCCCAAGTGGAACTATATGTTCTTGTAAAACTGGCCGTAGTCCTCGTTCAAACCTTCTGCACTTGAGATGGGTAGTAGAGACAAGTTCTGAAGCATACTCAGATAGGTTTGAAATCCTCCTCTCATATTCTAATATTAACATGGAGCCTTGAATCAAGTTAGCAAATTCTTCCCTTTTTGCATCTCTCAGGGATTGCAGAAAAAATGGATCTCTGAATCTTTCCTTGAATCCTTCCCAGGTTAGTCCTATGGCTCCTCTGCAATTCTGTACACTACTCCACCAACTTGCTGCATGTCCTCCTGGTTGAAAGGTAATCAAATTGATCCTAGTCAAATGATCGTTTATTTCCAAAGCTGTCAAGATTTTCTCACATTCTGTAATAAATTGCTTAGCAATTTTAGTGTTGGGGATACTATCGTAAGTAGGAGACTTTAACCTTCAAAATTTTCTAACATGTCTTACCCTGTTTGAGGTCGATTTGGAGGGTCTGCTCTCACCCCACCATTTGCCAATAATTCAGCTAGCTGTTAAAATATCACCCCAACATTAACAACTGCTATAGCCTACAGAATTTCACGTACTTGAGTGTGCTCCTCTTCTCTCCCTAGATTTTCCTGTTCAACTTCTGGATAGATTTTAGTTGTAGCACTTTGGCGTGACTCCCATTTCGGCGAGATAGGTATATCATTTATGTTAATAACAGGAACCACCCCGAATTTTACGTGGTGGCATGTTAAAATACAATAGCTTATAATTTAATACCGAGTTAGCAACCAATATCTCATGATACTTGCCATATAATGGAACTATCACAAAAACATAACTATTTTATTTATAACTAAACTTCTTATCTAATACATTATATTAAAAGAAAAAGAATGTGGGCCCGGTCCTATATATACTACAAAATTTTTGGAATCCCCATCCAAAATAACACACAAAATAGTTAATAAAAAGAGAGAGATGTATATCAAAATTCCTTTCTTTCAAGTTTACTACTAACCAACCGTTACATTATAATAATTAACATTCTTGTTATCATTTTTGTTCAATTATTCCTGCAAAACCTACGGATATGGCCAGACTGACCGCAAGAGTAGCACCTCGGTGGACTGGGAGGGCCTCACTACTGAAAGTACCCTGTCTGTTGACAATTGGGGTATATTTGTGGTCTATTCCCGGTAACCACACATGACATTGTGTCCCCGGTACTTCCTTCTTATTCCTCAGTGTTGATATACACTATGGTTGGTATGGGCTGCAAGATCACTATCGGTAACAGGATGGCATAAATAGGTAGACTAATTTCAGTGGGGTATAATGGTCCAACATTTGCAGGTGGGTTAAAAATCGCCTCCGGATTGACATATATAAATAGGCCAGATTATCTCCGAGACTAATGTGGTTTTGCTATCCTGGATAAGTTGGGTTGGCCATGTCCCTGAAAGTAAAAGAAGTCCAAATTAATCCTATGATCACGTTTTATAAACAAACATTATTTAATAAATCTTTATAAACACATTTTTATGTAAGACCACAAATGTTCCTAACTACTAATTTACAATTCTCACATAAAACATCTACTACCCATGGTCTCTAGGTATTGTAAATCCTTGGCTCTGATACCCTCTGTCATGCTTCCAAAATCTTGAGATCCCGAGAGGTGAGTTTACAATGTAAAATTTAGTGCACCTGGTCGGCTGCAGTCTTACTATTACTTTTCAGAGTCATTGACTATCTTATTTATTGACACAAATAACAATAATGATTATTTTATTAATAAAATACATACAATGGATTAAATTAAAACCAGTGAACATAAGTTTCATTTATTTGTAAAATGATATTTCTATCTACATAAGATTTTTGAAATTATCAAAATTTAAAACTATTCAGTAGTACTATAGAGTTCCAGAACTGATGTGCCGGCCTTCCTAAGTCTCAGGTTCTACACCTGCAACATGATCTGTAGGGACGTGAGCACCAAACCACTTGTGCCCACGCTATATAGAAACATACTTTTTATAATGCACTTGTAGAAATTACATAAATTAATAAATATAATAAGAAATCATCAACACCTCAACACATAACAGAATAAGATAATGTTAATCTATATCTTTTATTCCTTTTGTTAATTTTATTATTTTATTTTCCTAAGATTCTGCAAAACTGTCCCACTGTCAAAGTGGTAGCCCAAATTATGACTCAGTTCGTGTATATATATACATATGGGTCGCGAAGCACCCCTACGTCGTCGTTTATATATCTGAGTCAAAGGGCCATGATAAGCCTTATCACTTTTGGCGTCGTTGTTGATTACTAGTCCACGGCATGATTACCTGACTCTGCGTAGATTCAAGGTCTTTCAACCTAAGTGTATCTCATGATCCTCTCTATTTTGTATAGTATTCCCACTTCCCCCAAACTCAACAATTACTTAGGTTTTAGTTTTCTCTTGTTAAAACTTAGGAAGAATGTCAGTGAATGGGTCAACTTTCATAATTCATGTCTCTATTCATAAAAAAACACATATTCATCGTATTTTAACAAATCATGGCATATCTCAATATTGAATAATAAAACTTAGTATTGAATAACAAATCTTATAAATCTAATCATAATTTTAATGCTACCGAAAATTCAGCTCTCAAGCTTAATATTAAATAATTTATATTTTTATCATTTTATACTATTTATTAAAAAAAATAGTAAAATTAGCCCAATCAAGAGAGTTGAGCACCAAGGAAGAAAAAAGGCGTCGGCTCACAAGTTCTTCATTGTTTAATTTCTTTCTTAAAGAAAAATTTGTTTGATTTAAAAACTTAAAATTTTGAATTTAAAATATGCCAAGACGTTACAAAAAGTATAAATAATACACTAATTCCCTATCTCGTTCGTTGTTGAAAAGATCGAAAATTCGTCGTATGCTCAAACTAAACCTTTTTTCCTTAATCTAGTAGCACATGCGCGTTTGGAACGGGTTTAATTAGAAAACTAGAAAAATAATTTGGATTCTGGTACTTACCTTTCCCTTTTTCTTTCTTTTTTTTTTTTTTAACATCAATCATCAAACAAATTGGATATCATATAAATACATATGTAATAGGCGATGGCCAAGCAAAGGAACATCCAGTAGGCTTCGGCGATTTTTTTTTACATAAAATAATATATATTATATTTAAAATTAACATATTAAAATAATGAATATATTAAAAAAGTAAATTTTTTCGTATTATTACATTATATGAATTTATTGCTTAAAATGAATATTTCTACTTCCAATTGTTCAATTCATCTTTAAATATACAATTATAATATATATATATATATATATATATAAACGTGCAACACACGTATACTATATAAAAATATGAATACTTCAAAAACAATTGGACAAAAATATCATCATAAAAATTATAAAATACCTAAAAATTCACATGGTTTAATATTATTATACCAAAAATATCTTCATAAATAGAGTTTCCAACGGGAATTACGGGTTAGAAAAAAACAAAAAACAAAGGGTGAAATTAACCCCCCGGGGTAATTAGAAATGTTTAGGTGAAAATTTTAACAATAATGATTCAATTGAGACTCTTGGTTGGGATTATATTGGTTATATCTTTGTTGGGGACTAACTAACTAAGGCTTTGTTCAGTTGAGTACATTTGCTATGGTGTACTTTCAGATCTTTTTGATTCTGCTACTCATTTTCTCCCATAAAATTTGAAGGCTAATTACCCATTTGAGTCAAAGTCACTTGACTGATGTGGTGATTTGGAAATTTGTTTGTAGTGTTTCATTTTTTTTTTTTTCATTTTTGGTAGATATAACCCAACACACCAAGTCGAAATTTGTTGATTTTTGTCAAAGAAGCTAATTCCATCAATTACATTGTCAAATGTACAAAAGATTTTGCTACCTCTAAGCATGATAGTTTGGAATCAGCTAATGACCACCACATTTTTGTGATGATGGTTTCTTCACACTTCAAATTTTAGATAATTTTCCTTGAATAACCAAATTTCTTTGTAGTCTTGTTTATTGTTTTCAGCATAAGCAAAACTTATATTTATTGCCATTTTATTCGTAATAACTAAACTTGTTAACAAAAAATTTTTCAGGTTCGCCCATGACATAAGAGGTGCTAAAGCTTGACTGTTGCCTCAAGGTTATATTATATTCTTTCCCATTTTCTTTCTTTCCCATTTTCTTTCTTTCTACTTATTCTTTATTTTTATTTTTATTTTTATATCTTAATTTTCTCAATGTTGGTGAGTTCATGTGTGGTGGATCAAACTATGGTTTTGAAGCATATTTTGGTTGCAACTATTAGCATATTTTCAACATTTTTTATTTTGGATTCTATAAATGGATTTTTGACATTTTTTTTTTGGATTTTTTTTTTTTTTTTTGCTCTAAAGTATTGCCAACCAATTGGTTGGGAAAGACATGGAATTTCTTAACCTTTAACGACCAATTGGTCGGCAAAGGCCTGAAATTTAATTTTTCTCTATACCCTTTGGCGACCAGCTTGTCGGGGAAGATAAAAATCTTTGGCAACCAATTGGTCAACAAAGACTTGAATTTTATTTCTTCCCTATGCCCTGTGGTGACTAACTGGTCGTGGAAGATAACACTTTTAACCACCAATTTGTTGGCAAATACCTAAAATTTAATTTTTTTTTTCTATATGCTTTAATGACCAACTGGTCGAGGAAGACCCACCTTTGGCGATCAACTGGGCAGGGAAAATTTTATATTTTGCGACCAATGTTTGGTCCAAAAAAAAATGGTCTTTAGCAATCAACAAAGTTTTTTGTCGATAAAAGTTTCCCCAACTAGCCTTCACCAATCAATTGCCAACCAAAGTTGTTTGGTCGGTAAAGCCTTTAGCAACCAAGCATTTGGTTGCCAATTATGTGATTTCTTATAGTGAGATGGGGTCAACCTCAACCCCAAAAAGAGGTTTGAACCCATTTGGTAGAATGCTCTTTTGAGCTCAGGAACTTGAGTGGGTTTGACCCCATATGGCCATGTGCTCCCTTAGGCTTAAAGCTGAATGGGGTTGATCCCAAACCCAAAAAAGAGTCAACTCCAACTGGGCAAAATGTTATCTTCGGCTTTGAGATTGAATAGGGTCGACCTGACCCTAGAAAGGTTCGACCCCAACTGTGCAGAATGTTTTTTTTCTTCTTTTACATTTAGAAATTAGATGGGTTGACCCCCTGGAGCAAAATTCTATACATGATTCAACTTGCCCTTCTAATGTTTGCTAAAGTATAAATCATGTGAATTCTATGAGATGTAATTAAGTATGAATCATATGAATTATATGAGATGTAATTGCTGATTGAATATAGCATGCTTTGTTTAATGTTGAGGATTATTAAAAAAATTACTATACATGATTTAATTTTATGAGATACAAATGATGGTTGAATATAGCATGCTTTGTTCAACGTTATGAACTTTTGAAGAGAATTATTATGCATAATTGAGCATCATGTGCATTGAGCTGGGATGGTTCCATCCGGTTGTAAATTAAGTTTATTGATTGGCCGAGTTTGCCATAGTGGTATTGTTAATGTGCAGAGACACGGTCATGTATATGAACGGGATCCATGATTTTGAAAAAAATGATAAAATGAGTTCTAAGATTGCTGGATGATCTCCAATCGATATATATGCTAGAGTTTATTCATTTACAATTGGGACGTTAATTATGATATATAAGTATGAGATTTTCTCTAAACTGCAACCAGATTCTGATTGAGATAAGTAGATGCTTGACTAAGGGTATAACACGGTTCTCTAGCAGAAGGGCTGGAGGTGTAACACAGTTCCCCTAAGCCTTATACTAGTGGGGATGTAATACGATTCCCCACCTATGCTTTTTTATCCCGCTTGAGCTAAGCAAATACTTGACTAGGGGTGTAACACGGTTCTCTAACAGAAGGGTCAAAGGGTGTAACATGGCTCCCTTGAGTCTTATACAGGCGAGGTGTAACAGGGTTTCCCACCTGTGATTATATATTGAGAGTATCGTTTGCTGTATGCATTAAAAGGTAAGGTTGGTGGCCCTATATGCTTTGCTAAGTGTTACCGGTCCCAAGATAAGGTTAGGGGTAGATGGAGATTAAAGAATATGCATTAGCATTATATTCCATCATTTCTCATTGTATAAGATTGCATGGATTGTTTTTATGTGATGAGATATTGAGATAGCGTAATTGTTACATTTTATTGATGAGATGTATGGTTTATGCTGTTGATCATGAGTTTGGTCATGAAATAAGAAATATAAAATAGGAACTACGATAACCTGATTCTCGAAGTGGGATACGTAAGCAACTTAGGCTTCAGTAACCTAAGTCCGATCTCAATTATGTATGATAATAGTTGTTTATTTTCCTAAGCTAAGAATTGAGATATTTGTATTATAGATTGTATGACTCTGAGAATGGGTCAGATGTTTACATTCATGATATTATAAATTTGAAAGATATAAATATGATTATAATATATATTCTGGCTGTGTAGGTATTGATGGTTATCTTTAAGATGACTTGGTTCAAATTTTGTCATTGTTCAACAATTGGTGATATTCCTTAATATCTTTTATATGAGAATGCGAAACATTTATTAATATTTAATTGATATTTATGATAATAATTTAACTTGGGCTAGATTTAAATTTATTTTAATCAGTTCCTATATTCTCATGCCATCCGTCCTAGTTAATTAAGTTAGGAGCGTGACATATTTACCGACCGAATATAAATTTGGTCAGCAGAATTATCTGTGACTAAGGCTTGCAACCAAGTGGCGACTAAAAATGGTTTGGTCAACAAAGGTATTAGCGGCTAAATCTAGACTTTTAGCAACCAGATGTTTGGTCACCGAAAGTGTTGTTTCTTGTTTGGCCGCGTATGCTCCCTTTAATTATGAAAAATTAAAAAATAAAAAATTCACGTTTGTTTTCGTTAATTATATAAATTGATATTTTTTAATCTAAACAGCACACAAATACGGGCATAATAAAATTTTGTATTTTTTTCTAAATTAATAGAAACTAAAAAAAAATTGAAATATTTATCTGAATTAATAAATTCCAACACTTACGTACATTTTAAAAAAACAAATAAAAGTAATAAAAAGTTAAGGCGTAAATAATAACATTAATGAAATTTAAAGATATAATTGTTTAAATAATTTATAAAGTTTTAAAATTATTTATAGATTTTATGAACAATTACTAATAGTTAAAGGCTATTGATATAAAAAATTAAAAAGTTCTACTATATAATTAAATTAGGTATACCCATGCCATATGACACGGAACCCACCCCTATCTCTCAGTCCTCCATCTCTATATATATATTGACACATGGGACAAAAGTCTCATCAAACAGTAAAACATAATTACTTCATATTAGATAGATTTATTATTTTTTCAAATTTCATCTATAACTTTAATGTTTTGTGATATAATAATATTAATAAATGCTCAAATATAAAGCACCCAACATTTCCTCTCAATTTTACTCCATGAATATAACTGTCATACCTATAAATTTATTTTATTATATAGATTTAGATTTTAAATTTTAAAATTTGATAAAAGATAACAATAATGATAGGGTAAAATTTTAATGGTGATTGAATAAATTTAAAGTTATAAGTTTTTTTTAATCATATTAATAGATGTATTTACACACCAATCAAATAATATGGAATGGATCACCCGTCAGCTCAAACGTCACAGACTATTAAGACTCTCACTGTTCCCGCCCGTCGGCGTCAAACTGTTTTACGTTTCCCTCTGACTCCGTCCCATGGGTTAATTAATTATTAGCAACGTGACTAACTACTAATTTATATAAATACTTCCATGAATGGTTAGTTTTTATAATTTCATTTTTAGTTTTACATAAGTAACGTCGATTTATATAATTAGTAAAATTAGAAACTTTTTAAAAAAAAAAATCTGTATGGACCGTTTGATCTATTGAATCGATAAATTTAATAAATTTGTGATTTGGTTTAAGAAATATCGTTTTAAAGTTAAAATTTATTCTGACAACCAATCAATCAAAACAATTAAAATCGAAGTTCAATGGATGTCCTACATGAACCATTCACGGTTCCTTTAAATCCTTTCGTGTAATAATTCTTATAAATTAAAGTTAATATGTAATTATTACTATTTTTACAAATTAAAATATTATTTCCATAAATTAAATCATAACAAGTTCTTAATATACTTATAAAATAATTATCTAATTATTTATGGAGCATTAATCTTTTTAGTTAAGGGAAATATAATTGATAATTACTTTAAAATAAATAATTGACATCAAAACTAATATTAAATATTTTAGCATTCTTTAACTATTTTACTATTTAAATTTATTTATGTATTATATTTGATTTATTTATCACCGATGATTTACTTTTGATTGACTTCGGGTATGTTTGGAGCTCTGCAAAATTTAAAAAATATTTATAAATCTTTATAAAAATTCAAATTTTCTCTTTATTGCCAGAATTATGAGACTATATATAACTTTTATAAATTTATACTAACTTTTATAATTCCAAATAGCTCCAAAATATAATAAACTATTAACCCTTACCTTGGCCAGTTTACCCATTCACCAATCAACTGCTCAAATTTTAAAACATTGAAAATTAGAATTTTTTATGCAAGTATGTGAATAAAAATTAATTTATGTACTTTTTTTCACAAGCACAAAGTGTGTGCATCTAATTTTAAGATAATATATGGATCTTATAATCTAGCACGCCAAAAACTATTAAGAATTTATGACGGAAAACGGGTGCAATCACTTTAGTGAGTTGTTTTTAAAATAAACAGCCTGTAATAAGGTAGTGTTGAGTTTACTAAATTCTATAAAAAAGCAAAAAAAAAAAAAAATTACGAACTTTTATTAATGTTTTCAATTTCTTTTAGTCTTCTTATCGAATATTTTATCAATTTTTACCGAATTTTTTATAATTTTTTATGAACTTTTATCAAGTATTTTAATTGTTTCAATTTTTATAAACTTTTACTAAACACTCGTTACCAAAAAAGTAGTCCCAAGTTGAAATAAACATTGCATGCCAAAAAGATGTCTAAATTCACCTCATTCTAATTTACATTTTTGATGTATATTCAGGTTGAAAACAGGTTTAAAACACATTCATTCAATTTGTTTCTTCATTTTTTTTCCTTTAAAAAATATCAATAATATGAAAACATCTTCTTATTATTGAGAAGCACTTTCTGAGGTCTTTTGTCTACGCGATGTCACGGGAACCATGTGCTTGTACGCTACCACAAAATTTGGTTTTGAATTTCAAGCTCATATTTTTTCGCAATCAGTTGCGTCACGATTTGAGAATCCGATCCAGATATGATAACGAAAGCAATCATGATCTCCGGAAAGCTTATGCTAACACGCAGGAGATATTCTTATTTTAATTTTCTATTAATTTCTTCGTTGGTGACGTCCCAGATGTCTTTCTTGAGTAAGTTTCTGCCGCCGACCAATCTCCAAGAAACATATCATTTTCTTTTGCATTCGCATTAGGTGCCGTGTGGGTACCCATTAAGAAAAGAGTTTGCCAACCTCACTTTTTCAACGTTACTAGTAAAAAATTACTTCCCCCTGACACTCCCACACTCATTCGATCACATTATTATTTTACTCCTTCCATTTCAAAATCATATATGTATGTATATAATTCTTAATTAATCTATTTACTTATTATTTCTATCTTATTAATTAAAGAATTCTTTTATTTAATTATTTTTTAATATCTATTTTTGAATTTATTTATTTAATATTTTTTATATCTTTTACTTATAATACTTAACTTTTTTTTTACTTTATTTAATATTTATCTTTATATTTAATGATGATTAGTTAATGTATCAAATTTATCTATTTATTATATTTATTTAATATTCTTTATATCTTTTATTTAATATATTTCTATTTTTTCTACTTTATTTAATAGTCTTTATATTTAATGATCATTGATTTCTATACAAAATATAGTGATTTTTAGAAAAAAAAAAAAAAGAAAGGTTTAAAAGAAAAAAAGTTTAAGAGAACAATTATATAAAGAATATCAAATAAGTTTAAGAGAAAAAAAGTTTAAATAAAATAAAAAATTAATTAACTAATAATGTATAAAATAAATAAGAATTAAAAAAATTAATTAAACATAAAATTAAATAAAGAATATTTTCTATTAAAATTATTGCTGTAGCACTAGATCATTGAATTAAAATTATTACTAATATAAAAGAAAACATTTTTCTATTATGCATAAGTAGTATTAAATAAATTAATAAAGAATCAAAAAAATTAAATAAATAAAAAACATAAAATAAATAACAACAAATAAAAAATTTACAAGATTTATTAAACAAATAAAAAAGAATAAATATATAAAGACTATTAAATAAGTAAAAGAGAAATAAATATAAATACAAAGAAAAAATAAATGAGATAAAAAATAAAAGAATTAAATTAAAACGTAAAATAAAGAATACAAAAATTAAATTAAAAATTAAAATAAAGAAAAATATATATATTAAAGAAAAAAATAAATGAGATAAAAAATCAAAGAATTAAATTAAAAAAGTAAAATAAATAAATAAAACAATTAAATTAAAAATTAAAATAAAGAAATAAAATAATTAAATAAAAAAGTAAATTATTTGAAGGAGTAGGGTACTAAAATAATTTAAGAGGATTGGTTTTTGTCCAGAAGGGGGGTGGGTGTCAGTAGAGGGCAAAAAGCAGGTCTCTTAGTAATATAATACACCGAAGGTATAAGTTGTCTGGTTAAACGATTCATAATAAAAATAAAATATTTTTTTTAAATTTAAAATTTATTTTAGCTTTAAATTGTCTCAATTTTAATCAAACAACTAATAACATAATATCATATCATATGACTAATATCACTTTTGATATTAGTCTCCCTAAGTCCACCCCATGAAGGATTAATAAAATATGGTGTATAATAATATCTTTCACTTTGATAGTGTTGTACTCTGGAAAGTGTGAGATGTTATCATTTGACATTTTTATCGACTCTTAATGAGTGTCTGTTGAAGATCATCAATAGTAACTTTTTTTTTTTTTTCATATATATGTTTTAGCTTTTCCTTTGGTCTTATTGGTGCTTTTTTTTTTTTCAATTGGATTTTGATTTTATGTTTCTATTTAATACTTTTTAAACATGCTTTTTATATTTATAATAACAACTCACATACAAATGAAGATTGCTTTTTTTTTTTTTAATTTAATTTTTTGTACGTGCATAAATTTTTATTTTTATTTTGAAGTATTTATTTTGTATGATTTTTTTATGAATACAAATAATATTTCTAAAAATTACCAGACAAAATCAAAATTTGATTAAAAAAAAAACCAATTTTTTGTTCTCAAACTAACCCTCAAAAGGCATATTGTTTATGCTAAATTCATAAGATTTATGAAAGGTTCTTTTACAGCATATGATCGCTTAAGAGTGTGTTTAGAGTGAGTATCTAATGAGAAAAGAAAAGAGAAACGAAAAGAAAAAGAAAAGAATAATAAAAAGGAAAAAAAATATAAATCCTCACATATATGTTCTTATTTGAATAAATCTAAAAAATAATAAAATAAAATGAATCAATTAATTAGTGTTAGATTTATATTTATAATTGACAAATTAGTAAATAAAAGTAATGGTTTTAAACTTGTAAATTTAAACATTATGTTAGGGTGTTGAGTATAGATATTTGAATTTTTAAGTATGAATCTAGTAGTTAAGAATTTGTGATGCCGCACGTTGAAAATCAACATAATCGTAGCCCTATTGGGGCTTCACTAGCACGTTACCGGCAGGTCATTGACAACGAACAATGAATGAGCAGGCAATCTAGGGACATTATGGTCCTTTAGGTCCACGTTTTGATTCAATATCATTTGTAGATCTCACTAGCTACCTAGCTATTATTCACTGGGACTTATTGGCAACATATTTTTAGGCTTTGCAACTTTAAAATTTGTTGAGAGCTAGCTATCTCATCCCAGCGAGTATTGGGTTTCCAAATGCATTTAAGTTGTTTCAGATTTCCTTTTGGAGTCGGATTTAAACCGAAACTTATTCTGACATGATGGATAATTGCAATATTTATCTAAGAATGTTTTCTAATATCCAATGAGATTAGAAACACATATAAAAAGGTTTTCTGGATTAAATGGATCGGGAGCACTAAAAATCCTATACAATCTTCAGTGGGATTTGATTACTTATGGATTTTCAAAATAGAAGCTTTCCGCTAGGGTTCTTTACACATCTTGTGAGATAACACAATTCATTCATTGAGGTTTAAAGAAGAGTTCTCTCAACATCCTAGCCAACAAAGATCCATAAGAATTTAGCGTTGATCTTTGTAGACTCAAAGATTGGTCTTTTGCTCGGCAAATTCATCATGGATGCAAGTGTTTATTGCAAAGGATCATGGATTTAATTGTTATTTTATATTTTTGGAACTTGTAACTCGTACTCTAATGAAAGAAGCTTGACCAATCCTCATATAAGACTTGCGGTTTTTGTTTTGCTAACAAAGATTTTTCATGTCAAAAATCTTGTACTTTATTTATTTTTCGTATGTGGTTAATTCTATGGATTGATTGATACTAGACCATTCAAAATTTTCATTTTAGCATTAGACCATTGTTTGTCTAGATGGCATCCCTTATTGTTTGAAGGTTCAAACTACTCTTATTGGAAGGCAAGGATTATGGGCACATCATCATCCCGGGCATAGCTCACCTTTGTAGAGTATCCCAGTGGATTTTCATGTCACATCCTAGATTTTGTAATTCGGGGAATGAACTAAATAATTACATGCAACATACATAAATTAATCCCAACCCTGATTAGAGTCATACAACCACTCTGGATCAGACATCCATATTAAATAATAAAAAAATAATAATAACAAAGCATTGGTCATAATTAGACAACAATACTCTAATTAAAATAATATCCAGGCACACGGCCTTTATAACCATATCGAAATAATCTAAAATAATATCAAGTACAAAATAATACATCTCTAATTAAAAAAATAATACAATCAGCTCCATCTCCTCAGAGGAACAAAAGAATAACAATAATCTGAAATAAATCAAAACATGATGAGGACCACCTAAGTCTCAAGTTATGTACTTGCAATACAATATGCTAGGATGTGAGTACTAATTCATGTGTGTTCGCTATGCATAAATTTAAACATATATAATATGAAACACATGCTCTAGTATGATGTTATCGTGCAACAATAACATTGCAACTGATAAATAACATACTATCATCATCTCATATCATCAACATCAAATAATCCACATATCAAGATAATATATTAGCATCAAATCATAAATTATCTTTTTATTATCTTTTAATTATCTTTAGTTATTTCCTATCAACACACATGGGGTGGATGCTCTGGAAGACTGACCTGTGATCAGTAAGCATAGTCTAAATCAACAATGTCTTTTATCGGTCAATACCTAATAAAAATGATGAACTGAATCGTGGCTATTTGTGAGCTATAGTTCAAAAGCCATGATATGCTAAGCCAGTATCGTCATTTATGGATCAATATCCAATGATCACAATACACTTCTACCAGCGTCATATTATAGGCTACTAACATACATTATGGTAACCAAATCCTACATAGGTTTAGGAACTCTTAACTCAAAGGTATTCACGTTCCCTCTTATTTTCCAATATCTACTAATCCCGGAATCACCTTTCATTATCTCATTCCATTATCATTTCCATTCTTATTCATTTAACATTATTGATAGTATCATGTATCTCATATCGAACCACGTTTCAAACCATAAATCACATTTTAATTTATAAGCACTTCTATTTATGTTTTAATTTGTTAAGCACTTCTATTTATGTTTCAAAATTAATGTCCTTTGCAAACCTTTTTAGAATTCAATATCAACATCTTTAGAAAAATATCTAGTTCTTAAAATGAAGTGGGAAAAACAATATTGCAAAAGATTGATCCGATCACCTTGGGAGCTTGGTCATGGGCCCGTGCGCATAAGGCTCACTTCTCGTGTGCCTGGAGAGATTCGTGCACCCAGATATAGAAATCCCCTGCACCCAAGTTTGCTCCAGAAGCCATGGCAATGCTACCCTATTTTGAGTGCTAGTATAAGCACAGTCAATATTTTGCAAGCATAGTCCCACTCAAGAGTTAGTATAATTGCAATATTTTGAGTGTAGTCAATATTCTGCTACCTTCTTCACACCAAGAATTATAGTTTAGATAAGTGCCTTCATCTATTCGGCTTCCATAGCACTTTCATTTTACTTTCTTATCATGCTTATTTAAACAAGTTTTCCTAACCTTTAATTTGAGAGCTAGGGTTAAGTTTTCCATCTCTTCTAGCATTTACTTATATATAGCATATATTTAACCCAATAGTATAAGGTGAGAAAGGATCCTCAACTAATGTAATCATTGTCATAAATATTGATTATGTCTCATTTTGCTATACCTATATTTTCTTCCTTGCTTGTGCTTTCAGCTTTTTATTGATCTCTTTTAAAGGCTTTGCAATACCATTTGATTTGTCCCTTCTTTTTGGGATAGTAGATATAGCGCTTTTTTTTTTTGTCTTGGAACGTACTGCCTTCTTTCCAGAATATTTTATTTTTACTCACTGTTGCAGAATTTTTTCATTATTTAATGTGTTGTATTTGTAATGCACAAAACAAAAAAATTATTTTTTCTGTCTGCACAAAATTCTGGTAATTTGGTTTTTGCAATAATACATCTCTTCAATTCTCTGTTTTATTCAACATTCATTTGCTGTGTCTTTTCAATGCTGAAAGAACACATTATTGTGTTTTTTTTTTTTTAAACTAAGCATTCATTCTTTCAATTGGATTTCGGTTTGTGAATTGCTTGATTGCAAACCCAAGTTCGTGTGTTAAAACTTTTCTTCTGCAAGAGTTATTTTTTAATTCTTTTACCTGATTGCAGTTTTTGCACTGTTCCACTGCAGAAAATCATTGCATAGAATTCTTATTATAGTTTTTTTGTGTTTCTATTTCGCTTTTGCAAAAGAAAAAAAAGTGTTCATTTTAAAAACAGTTTTGTTGGACTAGTTTGTCAGTGCAATTTCTGTATAAAATTTGCACAAAATAATTTCTGCACTACACAATCTCGATTCTGTTCTAAATTTTTCATAAAATTTCCTGCGTAGTACAATTCAATAAATTCATTATTGTTTTCCAGATTTTTTTATACAGTTAAATCTGTTTTTATATTCCTAGTTTTACTGCACGATACAGAACTGTTCCCTGCATAGTTTAAAAATTGTGTGTATTTCCTGCACAAATTTGAGGATTCTTTTTTCCTGCGCATCGTATAATTTTTGCACATTTGTGAACAAAATTTTAACAAATCTTTTAAACTGATTTCTGTACAGATTTTTATCAATTTTTACATCTTTTTACTGCGATTTTATACAGTGTTTTACACCATCAATTTAAGTGCACATAATCTTGCTGCATAGTTAAATATTGTTTTCTATTGCTAGATACACATTTATTTGCATTGACTTTATAGTAACACAGTGAAATAAAAAAATATTGTTCTATTCAACTTTTTACTGCAAAAATATAAATTCTAACTTAAATATTTGTCAATTTTGTAGATTTGAAAATGACAAGTGAGACAGGAAATCATATTACTGTTTTGGTTGCAACACCAGTCGTTGCTCCAACCGTGCTTGTTAACAATGGAAAGAAGCCAAAAAAATTCAATGGTGCAGATTTCAAATCATGGCAACAAAAGATACAATTCTATCTCACTATATTGAATCTAGCAAAATCTTTCAAAGAAGATGTGCCACCTCTGAATGAGAATGAGACTAACAGTCACATGCTGATTTCCTATGAAAAAACTATATCCTCGACGGTTTGGACTACTTGTTGTATAACGTGTATTGTATAATTAAGACATTTAAGGAACTATGGGAATCCCTAGATAAGAAATATAAGACTAAAGATGCTGATTTTAAGAAATTTGTCGCTGTTAAATTTCTAGAATACAAGATGATTGATTCAAAGAGTGTGATTAGTCAAATTTATGATATCCAAGTAATCATACATGAGATATATGCTGTGTCACGCCCCAGATTTTGTGACCCGAAGGGTGAGTGAATTAATATACAAGTCATACACTAATCAATTATACTCTGATCAGAGCAATAAGAGAACCCTGGAGCAACAACCACAAAAGAAAATAACAAAATACAAACTAAGCCTTGGCTATTGCCATACTATTATGCTCCAACACATCCCATAATTATACATAAAAATATGCCTTATGGCAATTACAACCCAATGAAATAAATTCCTAAATTTAAATAATATTATAGTCCCAAATAAAAATTTATCTCAAGTAGTTTAGAATGTAATGTCTGGAGCAGCTTATGCATTGCTAATCCCACCCAATGCCTACCTAGTTCTTAAGATCTGTTCCTATAGCAAAGTCTATAGGGACGTGAGTACTAATCAACTTATACCCATGAGGTATCATAAAAACATATATAATATATAAAGCCACAATGTAAAACTAACATTTATAATTCAACATAATTTTGCAAAATGAAATACAAATCCTCATGTACATAAGCATCATAATATCAAATTAAATCTTATTTCAACATATGCCATAATTCTTATAATAAATCTCCTCATTCTATTCATCCATCCTTCAATTAATCATTCTTATCACAATCACTCTTATCCATATTCCATTCTCATTTTAATTACGGGGGTGGGCACAATCAACATCGTCCTTAGAGGCCGCGATTAGCCTTTTTAAATGTCGTCGTTAGAGGCTACAATTAGCAATACCACGATTAGCCTTATAGAACGTCGTCGTTAGAGGCTACAATTAGTCAGGCCACGATTAGTCTTATCACACGTCATGTTGTAGGTTGCTAACCAATTGACATGAGCACCAGTCCATACCAAGGTTTTGGGTCTTTCAACTCTTGGATAATCTCAGTACCCTTCCTATTTTCATATACCCACCAACCTTGTGTCTTATTATCATACACATTTCCTCTTTATCACTTACCATTTTCATCATAAAACTATGTTCATATCCTTATCTCATTCAACCACAAAACAAACATCATTACAGTAATAATATAACAGTTTCCTTTTTATTTCAATCTTCCTCTAATCATACTATCACTTTATTATATCAACTTCTCATTTCCTTATCACATTTTCAACTCATATTAGCTCAACCATCACATATTTTATTTTGAAAAGTTTATCACAATTTAACATGAAACATATATCAACTTGGGGTTTGAAAACATAAGTTTATTATTTGGGAAAAATATTAAACCAACATATCTTAAAACAATCACTCCATATAAAGGTTGATTTTTCTCACTTTAATTCCCATACTTTACACCTACTTAATCATTCTAAGTTAACCATTTAATGTCATAAGGTGTGGGATTCAAAATATACAAGTTTTTATGCAAAGAAGTAACACTTAGTTTTCTAGACAGGGGGTGATAAGCGCCCCACAAAGATTCATTAGCACCCTTTAGGAGCATGGGTGCACCACAGAAGACCGTGGGTGCTCCTCTATGCCCAGAATGGTCTCTTTTAGTCTGAGTTCTACTTTATGTTTTCGGATCCCAAGCTTTACCAAATCTAACCTTTAGTCTAAAACCTTATTTCTAGGTGTTATTTAGGTTCTATATGACTCCAAAGAACCAATCAAAACAAGATTTAATTATTTCGATCAAATGAAATTCATGGTTTCAACCTATACATACACATGTACATCTACATCAAACCTTTTGAATCACATCCTTAACCCTCCAAATTCATAAATAACCATCATACCAACATTCTCTAACTCATTACATCTTATATATGTGATTACGAGGCTAGAAATCCCCACCTCAAGCTTTGAATACTAAGGCAGTGAACACTCGGTTTTAGGCTTCCAACTTCGAGTAGCTTAATCTTCTAACCATTTGATCCAAATAACAAACAAACCATATAGAAGTGTTCGTTGAGTGTTTAATTTCATTTCTACAAAACCAATTTGGATTTGATTGAGACTTGGATCATTTATCAATCTTTGGCCTCTTTCGATTCTTCTCCCTCTGGGTTATCCTTCTCCAACATCCAAAACTCTCTCTTTATCTCTCATATTCATATATACATAGGGCTTGGCTTAGTGCCTAAGCATTCTATAGGAGTTTAATCCTATCTCCTACTCTCACAGCCTAGCTCGGACAAGACAAAGGAGTGACTAATGAGTGATTGAAAGAATTAACTCAGTTTGACATTCTATAGAACACCATGGGTGCCCTACATGAATCATGGGCACCCCAAAATTGTCATGGGTGCTCCACAAAAAGGCATGGGGCACCTTAGGTACTTTTCGTGCAAAAAATGGATAAGTCCAGAAATTAAGCTTTTTTTCCCCAAAACTTCAATCAATTATCTTCCTAATGACCCACATTGATCAAGTTATCGCATCATTACATCTTAAACTTATTAATAATTATCAAATTATATATATCCAAAAATCTAGGATATTACAAATTGAAACCATTCTTCATACTTTGACCAATTTAATTTCCTAATAGCTCACAATAATCAATTTAACTGCCTACTACATGATAAATTCATCAACAATCACCAATTCATCTTAGTATAAAAATTCAAATTATTACATGCTAATGGGATGACAATCAATTAGTCATTCCAAGTTTTCGTAATTATTGAGAAATTATAGCTAACTTGATATAAATTCAAAAACTAACTAAAACTTAAGTGTAAGGAGATGAAACTTGAAGATTTTGTCGTGAGATTGAGATAGAAGAAGATAACTGTATTTCTAAAACTAAAAGTGGATATCAGTATATGTTGTCTAAATCTAACACGGTAAAACAAGTAATGCATATCAACAACAAGAAAAGTATATTGGATAAAGTTCAAAGGATGGTAGTTTTAAGAGTTTTCACTGTAATTGCTAATGTCCGTGAGAAACTTGAGCATCAAACAACAGCCTTCTAAGAAAGTGAAGAAACCAAATCAAACTAACATAACTAAAGTTGAAAGCCATATGAATGATATGCTTCTTTCAATAGTTGGCTTTGATAGAACCTGATGAGAAGTAATCTAAGTGGGTGGTAGGTGGACACTAGAGCCACTCATCATATTTGTACTAATAGTTAGATGTTCACATCTTACCAAGCTGTGGAAGGACAATTATATTCGGGTGATTCATCAATCTCTAAGATTCTAGGACAAGGAAAGATCGTGCTATAGATGACATTAAGTAAGAATTTGGTTTCGGGGTCAGCATTAAGCAAGAAATGTTTTAAACTAGTCTTTGAATCTGATAATTTTTACTGAATAAGAATGATATGTATGCTGGAAAGGGGTGCATGTTTGATTGTCTCTTTAAACTTATGTAATAATTGTTACAACTAAGATGAATAAAATTGAATCTTCTGTTTACTTGCTTAAGCCTATCGATGTTTAGCATGGTAGATTAGAAAATGTTAATTTTGGTATTTTACGTAGATTAATAAAATTTAAATATTTTGGTAAAATTTAATATTGACATGGAACACAATTGCGAAACTTATGTTAAAGCCAAATTGGCTAAAACTTCTTTTCATTCAATTGAAAAAAGTATTGAACCTTTAAAATTATTTGACATAGATATCTGAAATTTGAAATTTGTTTAAACCAAAGGTGGTAAAAAGTATTTCATCACTTTTATTGATAATGTATAATATACTATTATGTATATTTGCTAAGAAGCAAAGATAAAGCTTTAGAAGCATTTATACAATATAAAAATGAAGTTGAAAACTAATAGATGTGGTGAATATGAATCATTATTTTCATAGAATTATGCTAAACATGACATTATTCATCAAGCAACTGTACTTTATACACAGTAACAAAATGTTATTGCTAAACTTACAAATAAAACTTTAAAATCGATAATGAATTCTATGTTAATAAGTTTTGGCTCACTTCAGAACTTGTGGGGAAAAGCCCTGCTTTTCAAAAATTATGTTATCAATAAAACACCTCTTAAAAAATTGGATAAAATCTTTTTGAATTATGGAAAGATCGAGCACTTACTTGTAAATTCTTAAGAGTATGGAGGTGTCTAGCTAAGTTTGTAATATTTACTACAAAAAAAGACTAAAATTGGACCTAAAACTATTGATTGTATATTCATTGGATATGTTGATAAAAGTAGTGCATTTCAATTTCTTGTACATAAATCTAATAATCCTGAGGTACATGAGAATACCATTATTGAGTTTAGGATTGTATCATTCTTTAATAATATATTTCCTTATAAGCCTACACAAGAATTAAGTTCTCTCAAAAGTACTTGTGAAATTGAAGCTTCAAAATGAACAAGATGAATGGTCTTTGGAAAAAGTAAATGAAGATGGACTTAGACGAAGTAAAAAGAAAAGGACTACTTAATCTTTTGGTCTAAATTTTTGAACATTTTTGTTAGAAAAGAAACGAACCTTAGAGTTTTAAATAAGCAAAATATACTCTTAGAGTACCTTTTATGGAAAGAAGCCATTGACAGTAAAATTGAATCTATCATTAGTTACCATACTTGGGAACTGGTGGATCTTCCACCAAGATGTAAACCCTAGGCCATAAATGGAACTTCAAAAGGAAGATGAAAGTTGATGGATCTATTAATAAATACAAAGGCTAAAAACAAACAGAATGAGTAGATTATTTTCACACATTTACCTATTAAAAGAATAACATCCATGCTTATGTTAATTTCTTTGTAACATAACATAACCTTGAGATACATCAAGTGGATGTAAAAATAACATTTTTAAGTGGTGATTTAAATGAAAAAAATCTATATAGAACAACCTTAAGGGTTTATGGTTCTTGGCCAAGAAAATAAGGTAAACTTGTGAAGTCTCTTTATGGACTTAAACAATCACCTAAGCAATGGTATGAGGAATTTGACAACGCTATGATGTCAAATGGTTTTCACATTAATAAATGTGATAAATGTATTTATGTGGAAAACATTTTAAATGGATAATTCATTTTATGTCTATATGTAGATGACATGATTATCATAGGCAGCAATAATGATATTATTAAAGCTATTAAAAAATATTGGCTAGTAAGTTTGACATGAAAGACTTAGGTTTTGCGGATGTTATACTTGATGTTAAAATCACCAAAATATCTAATAGATATGCTTTATCGCAACCAGATTACATCACTTGTGAGATACTTGATAAATTTATTAAAGATAATAATAATATTACGCGAACATCTGTTCATATGAATCTTTAGCTTACAAAGAATACCGTAAACTGCATATCACAATTGGAATATTTTCAGATAATAGATAGTTTAACATATCACATAAACTACACTTATTCGGATATTGCCTACTCAGTTAGCAAATTGAGTAGATATACTAATAATCTAGGGGTAGACCACTAGAAGGTAATAGCTAGAGTAATTATATATCTAAGTTATACTTCTAAATATGGGTTGCACTATAAAAGAAATCCAACTATACTAAAGGGTACATTGATGCTAACTGGATTTCTGATGGTAGAGACACCAAGTCCACCAGTGGATGTCTTTAAACTTGAGGGTATAAGTTATTTCAAGGAAATCCTCTAAATAAATGTGTTTAACCAGATTTACTATGGAATTTGAGTTTATAGCATTAGAAAAGTCTAGGCAGTTTAATATATCACATAAACTATAGTTATTTAGATATTGCCTACACAGTTAGCAAATTGAGTAGATATACCACTATAAGACAATAGTTAGATTACTAATATATCTAAGATATACTTTTAAATATAGGTTACACTATACAAGATATCCAGCTATATTGAAAGGTATTGATGCTAATCGGATTTATGATAGTAGAGACACCAAGTAAATCAATGGATGTCTTTATACTTGAGGGTGCAATTATTTCAAGGATATCGTCTAAATAAACAAGTTTTGCCATATCTACTATGGAATCTGAGTTTATAGCATTAGAAAACTCTAGAGAAGAAGCTAAATGGCTTCATAATTTGATAATATTGTTGAACCTTTAACTAAAGGCTTGATAAGAGATTAAGTGTTTAATTCATCGAGGGGAATGTATTTAAAGGCTATGAATTGAGAATTTTAACAATGTAACCTAACCTAGCTAACTGGAGATCCCAAGACCTAGGTTCAAAAGGATAACCGAGTTATGGGGGTGCTCGTTGAGATCATTAAGGAATCAATTCCTCTACCCTTTCGTATGGTGAAATGAATAATGATAACCTGAACCATGTGTTAGGATAATTTTTGCTTTTATTGATCCTTATATCTTAGAAGTCCAAGTGGCATACGATAGGTTACTCTTAACAAGAGATCACCTTTATTGAGTGTAAAAGGGTCGCTTCGACAAGAACAGATAGGCTACATTCTCTAGAGCACTTAAAGAATTATAAGCCAAATCCAGGGCCTACATTGACAAAATCAAAAGAACGAAACTTTATCGAATAAGAGCCATATGAATGTTATTGTCTTGATTTATATTAAATCTGAATAGCTCGAGACATCAAGTTCACTAGTTAGCAAATAAATTAGGTAATGCATCACTAGGAAAGGTTTAAAGCCAAAAACTACCTATTTTCCTAATGTGGTAACTTTCCATTGTACTCTTTGTTGAGTCAAAATCTACTCATGTTGGGGATTGTTGGAATTCATGATTTTAACCATGATATTTTGTAGGGGTTCACATATTATTCAATATGGATTAAAGGTGAACTGAAAATATTCCATGAGGACTTTTTGGTCATGCATTCAATTGTTCAAAACCAAGAATTAATTAAGTAGAAATTGACTTCAAAGAAAGAACTTTGGTAACATGAAAGGTGGTTTTATTCCACATTAAAAATCTATAAATTAATTCATTGATATATATATGTATATATGCCAAGTTTGGAGGAATAGAAGGGCCCCAAAAGGCGCCTATGTTTTGGAGTGGATAGAAGACTAGTATGGGTTAGCCCATATCACACACACGCATGCTCGCGGGCCTGGTCAGGTTTAGTCAAATTAAATCATGATAAATATAGGCTTCTTAAATTTTTATGTTCCAATTACAAGAATTTTAAATTAAAATTCAAAATTCTGTATTCTCATTTCTTTTGGCTTTTTCCTCTAATAGTTATGGTTTCCTCTAACAGGGACCGTGAACAACGACCAGACCAGCAGGCATGACTATTCTTTTTCCAATACTTGTGTACCTTTTTGGAAAAGACACTTCGATGCTTATTTAAAAATTCATTCTTGTATAAAAATTATTTAATCTTTTTGCATAAAAACTTTATTTGAATAGAAAGAGTACAACAGAGTTATTGGTCTGATGGTACACACAAATTGTTGCTTCAATTTACTTCTACCTTGGGAGACTGGCATCACTTGTGAGAGAAAAATTTAGTCTTAAGGATATTATCTCCAACACTATGCTTATCAGTTTAATTTAGAATTTGTCTTCCAAATACTATCATTTCTTTTCTGTGATTTTACCAAAACTCTTGTTAATGGCTTGTATTATGGTTTTGAGCTTCAACTCATGTTATATGGTTTTGGGCTTTTTTGTGGGCCTATTTATTGATCTAGCTTCCGATATATAAGTTGGAGACTTCTTTTTTTTTTTTTTTTTTGTTATGCTTGGGGTTGGTAGCCAATTTGTGCTAGGGTTACACAACTGTGCTATTCATCTTTTTTAGTGAATTTCCCTACTACTTTCATCCACGAATGTAGGCTTTCAAGATGAACAACGTAAATCTTTTTGTTTTTTTATGTTTTTGTTTTGTTTTTTCATAACAAATTGGTGTAAGAGCCATGTCTATGGAAAATTTCGAAATGGGCAAGTTTGATAGCAAGAACAATTTCAATTTATGACGTATTAAGATGTCTGCTCTGTTACATCAACAGGATTTAGTGAAGGCTCTAGATAGCAAAATTCTTAGAACGATAACAATTAAGGAGAGGTAGATTTGGATGAGAAAGCGTACGGCATGGTTTAATTATCTTCGCAGATGAGGTCTTATAAGACGTTATGGATGACGAAAGAGTTACTAGTTTATGGGATAAGTTAGAAACCCTCTACACAAAGAAGTCTTTAACCAACCATCTGTACTTGAAGTAGAGATTGTATACCCTATGAATAAGTAAATGTACGACAATTAAACATCACCTTGATGAATTCAATAAAATTATTATGGATTTGAAGAATATTGATGTGACCATCAAGGATGAAGTTTAAGCCCTAATTGTTCTATGTTCATTGTCGAATTCTTTTGAGAATTTTGTTAATACAATGCTGTATGGTAGAGATACTATTTTATTAGTGGATGTGAAATTATCTCTAAACTCGAAGCAGTTACCAAATAAACTAAATGACAAAGATAATGATAGGTAAGCTAACGGTTTGTTAGTGAAAGATATGGGAAGCACTTACTCAAATAATAGAGGTAGAATTGGAGAAATGGATTTTGGTAAGGATAAAGGTAAATGCACAAATAAAAGCAGAGATCACTCATATAACAGATCAATGAAGGATATTAAATGTAACTACTATCACAAGATTGATCATTATAAGTCAGATTGTCCAAAAATTAAGGCAAAAAGAGGAAACAACAATTTAAATCCCTCCAATGTTGCTGGTGTTGCAAAAGTACACTTTAATGGTTTAGAGAATGCTCTCACAGTTACAATTTCGAATGATTGGATTGATGGTGAATGGATTTTGGATTTTAGTTGTTCTTATAATATATTTCATACTAGGGATTGATTTGCTACATATGAAACAGTTAATGATGGCTCAATCTTAATGGGTAATAATATGGCTAGTAAGATTGTTGAGATAGGTACAATTAAAATTAGAATGCATAATGGTACTGTGAGAACTGTGTTAGATGTTTGGCATGTACCACATCCGAAGAAAATTTCGGTATCCTTGGAATCACTGGACTCTATTGGTTGTAAATTTTTGGCTGAATGTACTGTTTTGAAAGTTGTTAGGGGTTCTTTTGTTGGAATAAGAAAAAAATAAGAAAAATATCTATATGTTTTTCAACGTACAATTACTAACACTACTGGAATATCATTAGCCGACTTAAATTTAGATACTGCTCTTCTATAGTAAATGTGTTTAAGGCATATGAGTGAGAAGGAGATGACATTCTTAAGCAAACAGAGTTTGCTTTATGGACAGAACACTCGGAAGCTTAACTTTTGCAAACATTGTGTGTTTGGGAAAGAGTGTGGAGTCAAGTTTAAAACAGTCATTCACAAGAATAAGAGTACAATGGACTACATCCATTCAGATCTTTAGGGCCCTTCTCAAATTCCATCAAAAAATGGAGCCAGATATCTTTTGACATTCATTCATGACTATTCAGGATATGTTTGAGTATATTTTCTGAAGCAGAAAAGTGATGTATTTGTCAATTTTAAACAGTGGAAGGCATTGATAGAGAAGCAGACCAAAAATATTGTCAAGCATCTCAGAATTGACAATGACATGGAGTTATCTTTTGAAGAATTTTGTAAGAATGAAGGTATTATGAGACATCACATAGTGAAGAAGACTTCATAGTAGAATGGAGTTGCAGAACAGATGAACAGGAAACTTTTGGAGAGAAAGCATTATATGCTTTCTAATGCTCTAAGAATTTCTAAGCTGAAACATTAAATACATCTTACTATTTGGTAAATCATTCTTTGTCTACAGCTATAGAATGTAAAACTCATACTAACGTATGGTCTGGTATTACTCCTGATTATACTAATTTGAAGATTTTTGGTTACCCAACTTATTTTCATATTAATGAGGGTAAGCTTAAGCCTAGAGTAAAGAAAGGCATTTTTATTTGTTATGCCAAAGGGGTGAAAGAATACAAGCTACAGAGTTCAGGTCCCAAGTCACCTAAGTTTGTCACTGGTAGGGATGTCACTTTTGATAAGTATACTATGATTCATTCTAAAATGGAGTTTGCTGCTGATTCTAATATTAAAGAGGAGAGTCCTAGCAAAACAATGGGCTAGAGGTAGAAGCTTCGCATGATGATAGCATTCATGTTCAGCCTTTGATGGATATTCCTGACTCCACTTATAATATGGATGCATAGAAAGATGAACAATACAGTATTGTAATTGGCAGATAGAGGTGACAAATTAAGAAACCTCAATGATACAATGATTCAGAATTAGCTGCTTATGCTCTCACTACAACTGAGGAGCTTAGTATTGGGAACCTTCTACATATTATGAAGCGGTAAAAGATGGGGAATCAATTCTGTGGGCTACTACCATAAATGAGGAAATTAAATCTCTTCACCAAAACTAGACATAGAATTTGGAGAGACCACATAAAGGAAAGAAAGTAATTGGCTTTAAGTCGGTCTTCAACAAAGAAAAATGTATCCCAGGTAAGAAGGTGCACATTTTAAAGCACGTTTAGTTGCAAAGGGTTACAGTCAAAGGGATTATGTAGATTTCAATGAAATCTTTTCACCAGTTGTGAAACATAGCTCTATTCATGTGTTGCTTTCCATGGTTGCTCAATTTTTGCAACCAGAGCAACTTGATGTGAAGACAGTATTCTTGCATAGTGAGCTTCAAAAAGACATTTATATGCATCACCTAGAGGGTTTGTGGTAAGTGGAAAGGAAAACCTTGCATGCAGGTTGAAAAAGTCATAGAATGGCTTGAAGTAGTCTCCACAATAGTGGTACAAACGATTTGACACTTTTATGGTGAGACATAGTTACTCTACGAGTAAGTATTATAATTGTGTGTACAGTAAAAGATTATCAGATGGTTCTTTTGTGCTTTATGTTGGTGACATGCTCATTGCTACTAACTTACCAAAAAAAAAAAAAAAAGTTCATTGCTACTAAAAGCAAACTAGAAATTGATGTGCTGAGGATATAGTTGAGGGAAAAGTTCAAAATTAAAGATATGGGTTTAGCAAAAGAAAATTTGGATATGGAAATTTACAGAGATAGGGAGAATGAAAAACTATTTTTGTCTTAGAGAATATATATTGAGATGATAGTTGAATGATTTAGCATGCAAGGTTGCGAACCTGTTTTAACTCCTTTTGCTTCTCACTTTAGACATTCAATGTTTTTGTTACCTCATAATAAGAAGGAAGAGGAGTTTGTGTCACATGCTCCCTATTCTACTGCAGTGGATAGCATTATATATGCTATGGTCTATACTCACCCAGGCATTTTAGAAGTTGTTAGTGTTATGAGCTGCTACATGGCTAATCCAGATAGAGTACATTACTAAGCAATGAAATGGATACTTTGGTATTTAAAAGGCACTGCAGATGTTAGTTTGGTCTATAGCATATGCAATAGCATTATTTCATGTGTCACTAGTTATGCTGATTCTGACTATACCAATGATTTGGATTAAAAAGAGATCTCTGACAGGTTATGTAATATGTATTAACTTTATCTAGTTATGCCATCAGTTGGAGTTGGAAGGTAATCTTATAGTTAACAGTTACTGTGTCCACTACAGAGGTAGAGTTTATGGTTACAATAGAGCCAATGAAGGAAACTATTTGGTTGAGAGGTTTGGTTATCAGTTTGGGTTTTCAATTGAATAGTACTGTAATATTTTGTGATTGCCAAAATACTGTACATTTAACTAAAAATCAAATGTAACATGAGACGATCAAACACATTGATGTCAGGTATCGTTTTCTATGGGATTTTGTGTCACAAGGTGTCATTACAGTAAAGAAAATTCCTATAATAGACATTTTAACTATACCCGTTCCAGTTTACAAGTTCAATCATTGTTTAAATTTGGTTGGTGTGCACAATGTTCGATGATTGTTTAAAGGTTTTTGTGGAGAAGGTAACAAATAAGATTCTTTGGTGTTGGCTTCGGTGAATATAAACGGAGGAGGAGATTTGCTTTTTATGGCTCGTATTTCTAATTTTGTGCTCCGACCTGATGTTATTCGAGTTTTTTTTTCTAGGGCTATTATGTGATTCAATTTCAAATATATAAGTTGGAGATTTTTTGTATTAAGACTCTGGTAACCATTTTCTACGAGGGTTGCAAATCCTGTACTTTTCATCTTTATTAGTGAATTTCTTTACTACTTTCGCCTTTAGACATAGGATTTTAAGTCGAACCATGAAATTTTTCTTGTTGCTTTTTGTGTGTCTATTTCATCTTTTTGTAACAACAAACAATGTTTGAAACATAATTTTCCAACAACGAATACTCTGATTGGTATGCTCAAATTCCAGTTTAAAGCTTTAGGTACCTTGGTATATCTATTTTGTTGCCATATTTAATTTTCTAATTTTTAAAACAAGAAAAACAGTTCAGAACACATTTGATCATTGTGTTTTCAAAATCTATTTTTGAAAATAGAAAAATGGGCTTACACATAAAATATAAAATGTTAAAAATTCATTTTGAGTGTTTTCAACCCAAAATAAAGAAAATCTCGAAACACAAAAAATAGAAAATATCAAACTAAATGTTTTTTGTTTTTCTTGTTTTGAGATTTTTAAAATATAAAACACATAAAACAGAAAATAGAAAACAAAAATAAAAAACAAAAATAAAAAATAAAAATATAGACCAAATGGCACCTTAGTTTCTAGGAAAATAGAAAAAAAGCTTGATTTTTGGCTTTACTACTCGAGCTTACTTTTGATGTTAGTTGTTGGGAACAAATAGAACTAGAACAAACATAGTTTTACCTTGTTGGGCAATGAGTATATACACAACGAGAGCTTCACTATAAATGAATGAAATGACAAACGAGACACACTTGATTCTCTCTGCGACTCTTGCTTGCTCTTTCTTTCTTTCTTTGCCTCACTCCCATACACCAAACCTAGAAGAGATAAGCTTATCAATCTGTGAATGAAAGCAACAGCAGTGACGAAGATGACTAGGGCTGTGGTGTAGGTCTGCTTCTAAGTTATGTGTTTCATCTTTGACATCATTTGTGGTCTTTTCTATTGGCTAACTTCGATGAACCAATTTTCTTACGTTTGATCTTGACTTCTTTGAAGATGAGAAGACAATAATATATTTTAAGGGTGAAACTATGCTTGGGCTCAAGTTGGGTAGTTTGGCGCAAAAAAAATAAAAATTCATAGTTCAAATTTTTGTTTTTTTTTTTTTTTTTTAATTTAGCCACACTTTTTTTTTTTTAGTCCAGCCCACTCTATTTTTAAACATTTTAGTTACTTAAATTTTGGTTGTCGATCCTATTTTATCGTCAAACCTTTTTTTTTAGAACAGATCAACTCCAAAACTTAAAGCCGCCCTTGATATATTTGTATCAGATGTTACTGGTTTAGTTTTGTAGTCTTGTAGGTTTCTAGAAGACAAACGGGAAAGTTTAGTACGATGATGTCAAAGATGATGATGGATCTAACAATCTTGTGGCTAGAACATTCTTATCAAATATCATTTTTTGTATGGGGTGAGTTTCAAAGCACTATAGAAGATTAAAAAGACGACTAAGGGTTCTAAGGGGCTGTGGTGGATAAATGCATTGTAAAGGTTGCAATGTAAAAATGAAAATGAAAGATTGAGATGCACATCATTAAAATTAAAATGGGTGATTTGTACCATCAAATGATTTTGACCATTAAGTGATCATTAAATCATTTGGAAAAATTAAGTTAAATAAAAACTATTAAAATATCATTAAATGACATGGAGAAAATCAAAGGTGCATTTAAGGTACTGAAAATCTGGGAAATATATGAACACGTGTAAACTTCTCCAAAGCTATCTAACATATTTTGCCCTCTTCATATTTCGTGAAATTTCTATAAATCTATACATATCTATATATCTCAATAAATTTTTACAAATTATCTCAATAAATTTTTACTGAAAAAACACACGTGTACTATGCTAGATATCCCAAGCAATCAAGAATGTAAATAATTGAAAGCGGAAGACAAT
>QLOD02179044.1:0-11080 GCA_003260245.2 Sideroxylon spinosum
AGTCTATAGCGACTTTTGGTGGTTGCCAAAATCAAAATAGCAGTTGTCAATTCTCTCTCTTTCTCTCTCTATTTTTTTATTTTTTATATAAATCTCTGTATATATACTAATATATAATCTGCATTATTTTTAGTAATCACATTCATAAGTAATCAAATTCATAAAGCTAAGCTAACCAAATTACTTTATTTACAAAATCAATATCCAAAAATATATTTAATATTATAAAAAAATTTAAAAATAGTTCTTACCAAAAAAAATACAAGAGTATAAAATATTTAAAATACAACAACCACAATGGAAAAAGAGAGAGAGAGAGAGAGATCTTTTCATCCAGAAGTAGAGACGATGCAGATTAAAAGAAAAAACAAATAATTAGTTTCAAAATTAAATTTGAAATTAATAAATGAAATCGATAAAATTAAACTTTAAACTTAAAAATACTCAGGCATACAATAGGCACACCGAGACTCTAGATTGTATCGCAGTTCGTTTTTACAAGTCACTAGTGCCTAAATGGTTAGGTGTGTTAAGTTTCACAACTTGTAGTGCATATTTACTCCACTTGAGGGGATTGACTTAACAATTCTAAGTTTCAATTTTCCAACTTGAAATTATTTGGGAATACAACAAGCGCACCAAAACTCAGATTGTCGTGCTGTACATTCCTACAAGTCGCTAGCATATAAGATACTGCATGTGTCAAGTTTCATAGGCTAGGACTCGGATTGCAGACAGCTGGGGCTCTTACAGTTGTAGAAAGAAAGACAGTCGAAGCTACCCCCAGAGAAATTCAAAACAAGAAGAAGCACCACAATCGGAAAAGACACCATGAGCCCATCAAAAGCTCTTCTAGTGATAATGTGGTCTACTCAAGAGTAAAGAAGTCAAGCATGGCCAAGGAGGTTTGGAAAATGCAATACGCTGAGTGAAACACTCCTGATCAAACAACTCAGATGATGGCTAAAAGAGTGCTTAGAAGAATCTCTGCATCCCCATTCACTCTGGAGATTTATGAAACAGAACCTCCAAAGAAATTCTAAATTCCACGACTTACCATCTATGATGGTAGATCAGATCTGTTGGCCTATTATTGTCATTACATGCAAGTGATGACCTTATAGAGCTGCAACATCGAACCAATGTGCAAAGTATTCCCGTCAAGGTTGGGAGAGATAGCACTCTAATGGTTACACAAGTTACCCCTTGTAAGCATTAGGTGCTAGAATCAACTTGCCGAGGAGTTCGTTACGTGGTTCTTGGCCAATGCAAAATAGCCAAAAACTACCGACATCCTCCTTACCATGAAAAAAAAGAATAATGAAAGTCTTAGGTAGTATTCCAGGTGCTATATGGAGCTTTATAATGAGGTAGAAGGATGCTCAAAACAGTTGACCGTGACCTCGTTCAAATTGGGGTTACAAAAAGGAGATAAACTTTGGCTTTTATTCACAAAGAAACCAATAGTGAATATGTCTAATCTCATGTACTGGATTGAGAAATACATAAAGATGGAGGATAAGACAAAGCTAGTCAAACAGAAAGAAGTGAAATCCTCAGTGTTCAAAAAAAAAAAAGGTCGAGTAAAGCTGAGAGAGTATGCCGACACCCAGAAATCGGTGTTTGAAGCCATAAACACAGTTTTTGAGGAGCCAATCTTCAGGATACTCCCTAAAATTCATCACCAACCCTATTTTTGATGGCCTTAGAAGCTGGCCGACCACCCTAGAAAGGACAATCACAAGAACTTCTGCTTATACCACCAGGATAGGGGGCATCGCACCGAAGTATGCCATTCCCTGAGATACTTTCTCGAAGATCTCGTTAAAGAAGGCCACCTGAAAGAGTTTATTAACTGAACAAAGACGGGAATGTAAAAGATGCTTCCCGACCACAGGCGAGAGATCATACAAGGGGGAGAGATAACCTTGAGGAGGAAGACATTCCAAGTGATGCCCAACCACCTCCTAGGACTTGACCTAGGGGAGAAATTCAACGACTTATCTATGTCATACATATGGAAAATCATACCCAAAGCATAGTCACATCTCCACAGTAGAAGAACAGAATTGGGTAGAAGAACAGAATTAGGGTCGGTCGACCGAATAACTTATAGTTTTAGAATCCCTGGCAAATGTTCTTAAAGAAATTATGCTCGGGGAATTACATTTCTTGAAGACAGTCGCTGAGATACAACTGCCACATAATGATGCAATTTTAGTTACATTAAAGATGTTTGAATTCAATGTCAAGTGGATACTGGTGGGTGCTGAAAGTTCCACGGAAGTCATGTTTTATAATCTTTTTAAGAAACTTGGCTTAACGAAAGAAGACCTGGAGCCAGCAGAATGCCTACTCATTGGGTTCAATTCTGCCCTAGTTTTGCCACTAGGGAGAGTAGTAATACCTGTCCGAGCTAGTTCAGCTGAGTACGGTGTTGATTTCATAGTGGTAGATGCACCATCTTCCTACAATGCAATTGTTGGAAAGTCGTGGATACATTCGCTGAAAGCTGTCCCTTCAACTTATCACCAGGTCCTCAAGTTTCTTTATAGCGATGAGGTGATTGAGATCAGGGGGGCCTGGAACATATCAAAGAAGTGCTTCACCGCCGCCCTAAAATCCGAACCACTTCTCGAGCAAGTCCAACTTACAAAAATACCTAAAAACACACGTTAGATCGATGGCATTGGTGGCGACCCTACAAGTAAAGCCATTAAGGACCTGGAGAAAGTCAAAATTTGGCAATCCGAGGATGATAGATACTTCCTAATTGGCTCCAACCTGCTACCTGAGGAAAAGCTAGAGCTTACAGAAATGCTACTTAAGAATATTGCTACCTTCGCCTAGACTCCACAAGAGATGCTAGGTAATTCTGTTGAAATTATGATCATAAGTTAAAGGTTAATTCAGAAGTCAAACCCATAGTCTAAAGAGTAAGGAGATCCATGTTCCAACATATTGAAGTCATCATCAAAGAGGTAGGTAAAATTACTCGAGGTTGAGGCCATCAGAGAGGTTTCTTACCTTGAATGGTTAGCCAATTTAGTTGTGGTCAAAAAGAAGAATGGGAAATGAAGAGTTTGTGTCAGCTATACGGACTTGAATAAGGCCTGTCCAAAAGATCCCCTCTACCCAAAATAGACCAACTTGTGGATTCCACAGCAGGGAGTTCACGGATGTCCTTTCTAGATGCATAAAGGGGATATCATTAGATCCCAATCCATGGGCTTGATAAGAAGAAGACTTTTTATTACCCTAAAAGGGATCTATTGCTATTAGGTCATGCCATTTGGTCTGAAGGATGCTAGGGCAATGTACCAGAGGTTGATGATTAAGATGTTCAAAGACAACCTCGACAAAAGCATGGAGGTCCACATTGATGATATGGTAGTAAAAAGTAAAGAGCCTGAGACTCATATCCAACATTTTTAACATATATTTACTACACTCGACAAATATTGGTTGAAGCTTAATGCTGCCAAGTGCGGTTTCGAGGTGAGTTCGGGAAAATTCTTAGGGCACTTGGTTACTAAGCGAAGGATCGAGGCTAATCGTGACCAGATTCGAGCCTTTCAAGCTATATTGCCACCTCGAACCCAAAACGAGATTAAAATACTTACAAGAATGATGGCGGCACTTAACCGATTCATTAACCGAGCATTTGATAAGTACCAACCATTGTTTAAGTTATTGAATGGGGCAAAGAAACTGACGAAGCACTGGGTAGGTTAAAATAATACTTGACAACTACCCCAATCTTATCAACCCCCCCAGTCAGGGGATGTTCTGCAGCTGTATTTAGCTGTGTCGGAGAAAACTGTAAGCATCGTGTTACTAACGATGGAAGAAGAAAGGCAGAAGACTATCTACTACGCAAGTAAAACTCTGTAAGGGGTAGAGGCCAGATATCTCTCCCTGGAAAAGTTCACCTTAGCCCTAGTAATGGCACCCAGAAAGCTCGCCCATTATTTTCACGCTCCCACCATACATGTTGTTACAGATCAACCTATTGGTCAATTGTTGAAAGGGCAGATATCACTGGAAGAATTGCCAAGTGGGCAGTCTCCCTTGGTGTGTCTGACATAAAATTCAAATGAAGGACTGCGATCAAGGCTCAAGTCTTGGCGGACTTCATTACAAAATTCACTAATCCAGTCCCCGAGCAGATCTAAGTGTGGCTCCTGGAGGTCAATTCAGAAGTTAAGGCAAGCATTGCAGTAGCCTCACCATCATGGCAAATCGAAGTTGATGGATCCTCATCCAAAAGGGGTTCCAGGGTAGGTCTAGTTTTGAAAACACCCAAGGGGATGACCATTGAGTACACAATTAAGCTCGGCTTCCAGGCTACTAATAATGAGGTAGAATAAGAGGCTTTATTAGTCGATCTCGCTATCGCTCGGTACCTTTTTGCTAAAAATTTGATCATAAAGACGGACTCTTAGCTAGTGGCCAACCAGTTGAACGGTGAATATGCTACAAAAAGTAAAAAATTCTCTGAATATTTGGAGTTATCAAAGCTAAAATTGAAGGGGCTCAATGTCATTCGAATCGAGCTGATTGGGAACAATCACAACACACATGATGATGCCTTAGCAACTTTGGCTGCAACCCCCAGGAGCAGGCTTCCGAACACTGTCTTTCTCGAAGAGTTAGAAAAGCTGAGCGTTTCCAAAAGTGACTATATGAGCTGTGTTCAGTTGGGCCTATCCCGGATGGATCCAATTGTTACTTATTTGAAAGAAGGGACTCTCCCCGAGGATAAGACATAAGCAAGGAAACTCAAGATTAAAGCCACAAAATTCTGGTTATTTCCTAACCACAAGCTGTACAAGAAATCAATCACTGGCCCCTATCTCTTTTACGTTCACCCCAACAAGGTATGGGACTTTCTCTTTGAGTTACATGAAGGTGTCTATGGGGCACACACTGAGGGTAGGTCCTTGGCTCAGAGAGCAATCACTCAAGGCTACTGATGGTTGAGGATGGGACGAGATGCCCAAATCTATGTCAAAAGATGCAAGAAATGCCAAAGGTTTGCTCTGATTCCTCACTAGCCTGCACAAGAGCTCTCCCCGCTCACCAGCCCTTAGCCATTTGCACAATAAGGAATGGACATTGTTGGTCCACTACCTACTACTACCGGAAACAGAAAATGGTTGGTGGTAGGCACGAATTATTTCACCAAATGGGTGGAAGTAGGACCATTGACGCACATTGAAGATGCAGAAACCATCCGCTTTGTATGAAAGAACATTATCACGAGGTATGGCATCCCTAGGAAACTTATTTTTGACAATGGAATGCAATTCGATAGTTCTCTATTTAATGAATATTGTTCTAGGTATGAAATCAATAATATCTATTCAACACTTGTGTACCCCCAAAGCAATGGACTGGCTGAAGCTTCAAACAAGATCATTCTTAATGGTATCAAGAAAGAACTTGAAGCGGCTAAAGGAAGATGTGTGGATGAGCTCTTAATTGTACTTTGGACATTCAAAACAACCCCGAGGAGGTCGACTGGGGATCCCTGTTTTTTCTTGCTTATGGTATGGAATCGGTGATACCACCGAAGGTCGGTTTGCCAACCTTCCATATGCAATCTTTTGATCGAGGGAAAAATAATGCTGCGATGAGAATAAGTCTTGACTTTATTGATGAAAGAAGGGAGTTGGCTACAATCAAGTTAGCAAACTACTAGAATGAGACAAGAAGAAAGTTTGATAAAATTGTTAGGACCCCAGAACTCAAGGTCAGTGACTAGTTCTTAGGAAACTGATGGGTGCTAGAAAAGACTGAACAAAAGTCAAACTTAGGACTAACTGGGAAGGACCATTTTATGTGACAAAAGTGCTTGGGAACGGGGTGTACCGGCTATCAGACTTAACAGGATGAACCATCAAAAAGCCATGGAATATTGCACATTTAAATTTGTTTTACATGTAAGAATTTACATTCCATAAGTATATATTCATACATGTATAATTTTTAAAGATTTTTTTACAAGTCGGCACCAGAAAAAGCATTACTAAAAACTTGCATGAAATACAAGGATTACCCACTGGTTTATCCAGTGGTGGTTTATACAAAGATTGCCCCACTGGTTTACCCAGTGGTGGTTCGCCCCACTTGGTTACCCAATGTTGGTTCACCCCACTGGTTTACCCATTGGTGGTTTATACAAGGATTGCCCCACTGGTTTACCAGTGGTGGTTCGCCCTATTGGTTTACCTAATGGTGGTTCTTACAAGGATTGCTCCACTGGTTTACCAGTAGTGGTTCGTACAAGGATTGCCCTATTGGTTTACTCAATGGTGGTTCATACAGGGATTACTCTATTGGTTTACTTAATGTTGGTTCATACAGGGATTACCCTACTAGTTTGCCCAGTGATGGTCCAAAAATAGATGTACACTCACTAGTTTACTCAATGTTGATTCTGGTAAGCAAATTACATTACAAATGGTAAGTAATTATCTATATATATAAAAGGCTCATAATCTACCCCATTCTCATTACTTATGGTCGGCATCGTCTGATCCATAAAGATTTTCAAGTGCAAAGGTATAGTGATGGTTTGGATTATAACCAACAAGTTGATTTCTTCTCAAAGAAAAGCAATTCGTTACAAGTATAACGAAAAATTACAAGAAATTAAATTATTTTGTGAATTATTTTACAAAAGGGGTATATTGTTTTGTTTACTCAGAAGACCCACATAGTCTTGACTATATTACTTATGGTCGGGAGCAGATCATATGTAAAGGCAGACATTTTTAAAGGCAAATCCTTCGAGTTTACATCAACTTGAAAAATTTTATTGGTCAGCCTTAATTACTTTATGAGATTTGTACAAGTATCACAATACATTAACCTTTTTAACAAGAACATGATGATGAAAGTCTAAAAGCACAACACATTGGTCCACACCAAAGCAAAGTACGGCCTATTTTTAAAAGCTATACTTAGTTAGTTTTCCATTGATTATCAAACCATAATTGACCCAGTTATGGAGATTGTTAAAACGAGTGCACAAGTAAGGGAAAATCTTATATTATGAAATTAGAAGTTTTACATTGTAAAATTAAGTACAACTATCCGTTGAATGATAAATAAGAAAAATACATCAAAAATACAAGGGATAAAGCACTATAAAGAGAGAAAGATTTTACTAAGCATTGAATGGACATTGTTATAGTAGAGAAAGTACACAGATTGATTAAGCTAGTCCTACTTAGATTTATCCTTGCTCGATCCAGCTTCCCCGGCTTGCGTACTTTAGCGACGAATTCATTTGCACCTTGAGCATGAACATCGTCAGGGGCTCCTTCTATGACCTCGGCCTCATTTTCTTCTAAAAGCTGCTTAGTTAGCTCCTTAACGTTGAGAGTTCGGGAATCTCGATCAAAGCTAAACTTCGGAATTAGACAGTTTGGATTGGGGAATGGAACATTCCACTATGTCTCTGAGGCGGAATCCATCTTTAATTTTTTGCATAGCAACCTCCCAACCATCCAGAAAATATTTATTCCTCGCATCCCCCGTCTACTTCTGGAAGTCGTTAAACAGCGCTTCAAGATCCTTAGCAGCCTTGGTATCAAAAGCTTTCAGAGCATCCTCATGTCTAGTATCCTGGTGGTCTCGGTTCTAAGCTCGAGCTTTAATTTCACATTGTTATTACTCAGCTCGGTGCATTCCGTATGATATTCCCTCAGGTGTTTCAACATCTTCTCTCGTTCAAATTTAGCTTTTGAAATATCATTGTGAGTGTTGCCGAGCAGTTTTATTTTTTCTATTAGTTCTTCACCTTTAGAGGCCAAGCGTGCCATTACGGCATTCATCTTTTTTTCGCTGGCCTCTGACTTCTCCTCTACAGCAGTAATCCTTTGGTCGACTACTTTAAGCTCTTTTTTATACTCAGCTCTTTCTTTCTCCATGTCATCAACCCTCTCCCTTAAAGCCCGAATATAAGTGTCATCTGCGTTGGCCTTTTCGTGTCGAGCTTGACCCCGGATAATCAACTCCATGGAGTACAGGGTTGATGAAAACAAAGCAAATGAATTAAGGGAAGAAAATGTAAACGAATTATTTAAAAATAAAACCATACGGAAAGCCTTCCATTTTACGATGATATGCTTACCGTTATTAAGTTCTTCATCATCATGCTGTGAAGATCTTCCATTCTTCATCATGTTTTTCACATCACGAGGAGGGATGATCCCTTACAGGTAAAGTTTCGGGTGGTTCATTACTGAATCTTGAATCGAGAAAGGGCGGCTAGACGGAAATTCCAAACTCGGATTAAAATTTGTGGAGCCCAAGGAGCGGAATCCCTGACTGGCTTTCTCGGGAATGCTGTTTCTAGGGGAATCTACTTGAACTTCCTTCACCGCTTGCTGCCTCTTGTTTTGGTTGAGGAAGAGGAGGAGAAGGCGACGGGGAAGTCTCGAGACGTCTCCCATCATGCTCGCTGCAAGTGTCTGTAGGCAGAAGGATCCAAAACTATCAAGTCGAGAGGTTGGTCGACTTTCTGCTTCTTTTTTGCTTGAAGATCCTCCACCTCAGCTTGAGAGCTCCTTTATGGAGCCGTGCGGGTTCTTTTATGGAAACCCTTTTTTCCTTTCTATTTTTCTCAATATTCTCTTGCTTAACATGCCTCTCGATCTAGGTCTTTTTCGTGTCCTCTTTTTTTCTTTTTCTTGCGATCTCCTTGGCCTTTCACTCCTCAGCTCTCTTTTTCACGATTTCAATTTTCCTCTGCCGTACCCTCTCCTCAGTTGCCTTTTTCACATCCTGTTTTAGTGCCATCTCTAGTCCAATTGCTCATAGTGGAAGGGCTTCCAAAGCAATAGGCTCTTGTTATCCTACTGGGACCGTAAAACTTGTGGCTAAACGTAAAGCTGGATGATGATTGTAGAAGAATATGAGCTCCTCGTCTATCCAGGTATACCATTGGTGTAGAATGTTCATGGCAACCTAAATATCTAAGCCTTGTGGCGGGTGATGAACGAGCGGTAGAAAGGCTGGAAGTTGAATAAAATGGGCACCGACTTCGTGAAGGGATAGGTGTCTAATTCGCCAAGGAAAACTAAAACCTCCTTAATGTGGGGAAGGTAGGCTTGCATTTTCCTGGCCTAAGATTTCCTTTCGTATTTTTCTGCATATAAAAATAAACAATAATTAGTGTATATCACTCCGAAAAATCTAAAAACATGCATTATAATGAAATGCAACTATTATCCGACTTGGCCTCGATGCAGCTGTAGTCATCGGGGGAAAATCATCCTCCCCGGGTCTGCATATCCACTCACTAGAAACCATACACCAATCATCATCGTATCCCTTAACATTATCGGGTAACATGTGCACAAGGGCCTTTTCTGATCGGGACTTAAGGTACCATTTATTCTCATTCTTTCTAATCTTTTGATGGTTATAACAGTAAAGTAAATCGAAGGCGAAAAGATGGAATCCGTATCTAAAGTTCATCTCTTCTACACCGTTTACTATCCTATAGCAATTGTGAGTAACACACCTAGGTGAGAGATTTATTCTATGGAAAACTTGACGAAGGAAATGGGAAATTGGGAATCTAAGCCCCCTTTCTTTTATGGCTATAACTGGAAAAAGACTTATTTCATGTTTGCCTTCCTCCCTAAACCTAATCTTAACACTAGCAGGAATGTTGAATCTCTATTTGAACCTCTCAAATCCCCATTTGGCTCTTATTTCATCTGGCAATCTACCCATTGTGACCTAGTGGAATGAAATCGACAAAAGAAGAAGTTCCAAACACTCATCAAATGAAAACTTGAAGGTTGAAAGAACGCTAGTGAAGCAAGACATGAAAACATGAGATGTAAGTGCGGGATTACAGAAAGAAAGCTCTACATAAATTTAGCCATGGCGGAAGGAATGTATTTGTTTCGGTGAATACGCAAAAACTCAAACTAAGGATGCGAACGGGAAAAACATATTAAATGCGGCGGCGGGCCGTCTTTTAAGTTTTGAGCACGAAACCCCAGGTCATACTAAAGAGGCTCTCCACGCGCCATTATGTGTGGGAAAAGTAACCAGTCATGGAGTGACATGATCAAATCGAAACGATAAAAAAAATGATATGAAAAGGTTCTGAGTAAATGAGGTTAACGATATATCTTATTTCTTTTACTCTACTCGGGAAATAATTTCCCAACCAGAGTAGGGGCAGAATGTTAGTACAAAAAGTATGAATGACACGTGGCAAGATCCCTGAGCATAATGCCTTAAGGGTGAGTGCTTGGGGAAGGCATTCCCGACCATTCAAAATGCAAAGAATGGGCAGCACTACTAGAAATGTTATATTTGTTCGATCTTGAACATAAATACACTTGAATAATGAACTCAGTTCATCTCTCACTACCTCATTAGACTTAGTCAGATGTTAATTTTATAAGTGGCAAACGGATGGGACATTTGCACAACCCCTTTAGGTCACATAGCATAAAATCCTCTTACCCGCCTCACGTGCATTTAATGCTAAGTGATGCCCATTTAATGGAATGTGATGGGCATTTAATGCCTAGCACACTGTCACAGTAAAAGGCTTTCCCTAAAGGGAAAACAATGATGTTCTCTTCCAATTATTTATCATAAATTTATTCTAGAATTCAAACTATAAATAGGACACTTAACACCAATTCAGGTATGCTCACTATTTATTCACGAAGTGCTATCAAATTACTTGCTTATTGATTCAAACCATTTCTGACTTAACCATGGGAGGGATTGTGAAGGGATTATCGTCGGGGATCCTCTTCTTCTTCTTTTTTTTTAGGCTTGAGCAATCTCCTTTCGTGAACGTGGCGAGCACGCTCAGTGATAGTTTTAATTGCTGAACACCTATAGAAGTTGCTATTCAAGTATTCTCAGTTTCAGGATTAATTTCATGTATTTTTATTTGATTTGGATTTGATTTGATTCCGCGATTGAAGTTTGATGTGGCTGGTTTCGTTGTAGTCGAGGATGTTCAGACCGATTGCAAGATGGACAAGTTTTATGCACATGGTAGCTCACATAATTAAAATACAGAAGATCA